>VZRR01005972.1:203874-231754 GCA_013398015.1 Oreocharis arfaki
CACAGCCGTCCCGTCCCACCTGGGGGCTCGCACCGTCTCATCCGCTCAAGTAGTCCCGACAAATCCACAGAAAAATCGCACCCGCGCCCTTCGCGGCACCGGGCATCCCCGCGCCCCGTCTCCTCGGGGTCCCGCGGGGCTGCCGGACCCCGCGGCTCCCCGACACACCGGAGCGGGGACACGGGGTCTCCCCGAGAGCTTACCGGGAGCCAGGCACAGCAGGACCGCCAGCAGCCGCGCCGCGCCGAGCTCCATCCCGCGGCCGCAGGGGCTGCGGGGCGCGAAGCGAACCCACGCTCCGCACCGCCCGGCGGGATGCGGGACCCCAGCGAGCGGCGCCGCCCCTCTTGTGCCCGGGGAGGGGCCCGGGGCCGAGCCCCCGCCCACCCCAGCACGGTCCCGCCCCCCTTCCCGGCCGCAGGGCCCCCCGGCGCATCCCAGCGGGATGCTCCGCGTCGGACGAACACCGGGAGCTCTCCCTGCTCGGCGGCAGGAGGGCCTCAGCAGTAAAATTCAGCGTCTTCGGGCGCTTCGTCCTGCTTTTTTGAGGTTTCTTCAAATCCCCTCAACAGGAAAGACCCCAAAGGCCAGCCATATGAGGTACGGCCAGTGAGACACAGCCATGTTCCTGCTGGCAGCGACTGTACCCCCGGATGTGAAGTGTCTGGCAGCATCAGTGCTGAGTCCCCTAATCGTGTAGCATGTACCCAACCACCCTAACTGGCCACATCACCGCTAACGGGCTCCAACAAGTGCCTGCCAGAGCCACCCTTGCCACCCGTCAGCACTCACATCCTGCTCTCTCTGGGATGCTCCCCATGGCAGTAGCCATCGCCCTCTTACACCAAACGCTGGAATTTTTTTACAAAAATGAACCCCCCGACCGGAACTATACCTTTTAATCAAAATTAAAGTGACTGTTGCAGAGAAGTTTGTGAGGTAGTCCTCCGGGGAAAATAAACCCATGGTGGTCATTAATGTGTTATCCATACACGTAATATAAAGCCTCTGGAGGAGATAGATAGATCAGCAAAGAGAGGTCTGTAGATAAACAGGTAGATAATCAGGTACATAGAAACACACAGCTGTGCATGTAACTATGCATGCATATATGTATATGTACCTCTACATGCTGCCTTTTCCTCTTTCCCTGCAAAACTGCATGGGAGCTTGTCCACAAATGACTAAGTTAACGAAGCAGTGATTTTATTTTGCATGCAATGCAATTCCAGCTGTTTTACTGTACTGGGGAAAGAGTGTAATTTCCTTTGAAATTACACCCCTGTTGCTCACAGAAAGATACAGGGAATGGGAGAAGGCAAAGTTTTCCTAGAGATCAAATAAAATCCATGAAAAGTCAAATAAGACTCACGTGATTCAAGTGGCAGCAAGTCAGCACCATGCAAATAAAAACTGTACTTGCGGTTCTTATGAGCTCTTAAACCAGAATATTGGCAGCCCTCATTAATACCCCCACCACCATCATACTGTGGGTCAGGTCATTGATATTGCTGAGTGAATTGGGGAGCTCTGGCAGTGAATTCAACTACTGACCTTGCTGAAACTAGGCTGCATGTAAGTTTTCTGTGCTAGTGACAGATACTTAGTGAAAACCAAACATATCTACTGTTAAAAAAACCCAGTTTTGGTAACTTTAATTACGGCAATGCTGGTTTTTGGGGGTTTGACTACAAGGAGAAAAAAATTGATAAGGGTTGGATGACCTACAAGAAGTGTTTGCCTCAAAAGCAGTTTAGGTAGTCAACAAAGAAAATTAAATTATAGGAGTAAGTTAAAAACTATTTACATGAAATTGTTACAAGATCCATAGAACACAGTAAAATCACTGGCAGCTCACTTTAATGCTTTCTGCGTTCCTAGGTGAGCTTCCCAAATGCAGCTGTAGAAAATATGCCCCTATATTGATTTTAACAAGTAACTTTTCTAGAATTTAGTCAGATGATGTGCAGCAGCAGCTTACTGCAATACCACTTGGGCTCTGTTTTCGAGCACAGTCATTTCTATTAAGTGAGTGGTTTGGAGGCAGGGGCTGCTTTCATTGTTGAAAATTATTGTGGTGCCTGAGCTTTATGGAAACAAATACCCACTGCTTGCTCTAAGAATATCTAAGCCAAGACCAATGAATGCTAGCCCCCTACAGGCCCTTTGGCATTTGCCATGTCCCCTGCCTCCTTCTACCGTGCCTCCTTCTCCCCTGCAGTGTCCTGAGGAAGGGAAGGAAAGAGAGGGGCTGACCTTTCAAACACACAAACCTGGTGAGTGCACACATCGAACTGAGCAGCCAGCAGCAAGGAGCTTGCACGCCGTGACTGTGGTGCATCCACGGGAAACTGCACATTTCAAAAGCACAAAGTGTTTTTATCTCCCTGAGTGATCCCAGTGAGATCTCAGTTTTCACACTGCGCTTCCTAAATGGGACACAATCCTTCAGCACTTTGCCTGGCTGTCAGTATAATCTTGGTAACTAGAATAACGCTGCGGGAACTGCTACTTCACTGTATGAAGTGCCATCCTATAGCACCAGGGACATTTGTGATACCAATGAGAACAAGAAGGCAACTTCTTTGAATGGGGCCCTAACCCAGTAAACATTTAAGCACAAAAAATAACTTCACTCTGAAGAGTCATTCAACAGATGCAGAACTTTTAATTTGATTCAAATTACTTATATGGTATTGGTGAGACTAATCCTCTAGGAAGATCAAATAAAACCTAGAGCCAAGTATCACTGAAAATGGTAGATGTTTGGGGAAAGTGAGAACTGGAAAAGATGTGAGATGACTTTACCTATACATGATGTATGGTGTCATATGTACTTTGCTAAACTGATTTTTCTATTTTGAGCTTCAGTGGGGCTTTTGCAAGTGGATTTTCACTGGAAGATGCCATGGGGAACCTCTGAGAGAAAAATGAACCAGAGCACAGAAGAAAGACAGTCACCTAAAATCCAAGTGAAAGATACATGTGAATATATTGCTACTGTGATAGCTATGGGGCACAGATGTCTGGTTACAAAACCAAAACCCCAGTGATTTAAAGGATGGCAGCTTTCTCATCCAACCTTTTAGGCTGTGATCTCTGCACAGCCTTTGTGTCATCCTTCAGACTTGTAGATTATCTAGCATAGTCCAGGCTGCACCAGAGACTATCAGTGCTGAACCACAGGGAGCTAGCGAGAGAAGCCAAACATATTAATGTAGTTCAGTGAGTACGGGATGGGATTTCCTCCCTCTCCAGAGACAGTGTGAGTCTGGAAAACTTCCTGGGATCTAAATCCAGCCTGCAATGGCTTTTACAGATACTCTACCCTCTGTCTCAGCATTGTCACCTGCCTTGAATAACAGGAAAATCCATCAAGACTTTTTAAATCTGTCTTATTTCAAAAAAGTGCCTCTGCCTTGGCCAGACAATAACAGCAAAGAAACGTGGAGCTAGAAGGAGCTCCATGAAACTTCAGCTGTCCTGCCACACTGAGCAGATCTCAGCTCAGCATGGGACCAGACCTGGAGAGTTGTGGAAGAACTGGTAGCTGACAGACAGAATGCAATCAAACCCTGTGCATCACTCCGTGCTTCATCAGATTGACTTCCATTTCACACAGCGTCTCCCAGAGCCCCTCGGAGAGCAGCTTCCATCCTGAAATCAGTGTGTTGCCAGTCTCTGGGCTTATCTTCCTCCTTCCCTGCAGCCTCTTTCTCCTGCAGCCTGCACGCAGGCGAAGCCCCGTGTCCATGCACGGTCCCTGGGAATGATCTGTGCAGTGGGAGGGGGCACCAAGCCTTGCCTTGGCCAAACAGGGCCGGCGAGCCTTTGTTTTTGCATCTGCTCCTCTGATCGCCAAAAGCTCATTAAAAACAAGACACAAAGAAGCAGCAGAGGAACCGCACAAGCCCCCTCCCCTCCCCTCTCCTCCCCGACCTGTCACGACTCCCTCAGGCTCCCTGGCTCTGTCAGGGCTTCCCGGCAGCCCTGCCGAGGAGTCCGACTAGAGGACAGAGCAGCAGCAGCCAAGCGGCCCTTTGTTTGCTTAATTATTCAATTAACGACCTGGGGGGAGATAAGGGCTGGCTCTGGCAACACCGATTTTGTGCTTTCCTGCTCCTGTAGCTCTGTAAGTTTGCAAGTGGTCAGCATCCCGTGTAGAATACCTCTGGAATGCGGCAGCCAGCAGCTGTACTGCCTCCCGGTCACACCTCTGTGCCACAGCCACGGCTGCAAGCACCTCAGCATCTAATGCAGGAGTGGTGCTCCCTTCAGCTCTGTTTACCTTGCAGACTGCTCCACTGCAGCAGCCTGCAGCCTTGGCCCTAGTGTGGCTTGCCTCAGGCATGCATCCCCAGCACACTGACAAACTTTGATGAGGCAGACATGGAAGTACATTCGGGATGCCGCTTCAAGAAAATGAGATGGCATTCATGTAAATGACGAGCAAGATCAGAAATACGTTTACCACATGTAATTAGCATGTACTGCATGTGTAGACCCCACAACTGAAGCTGGTTTGCAAGGGGCATTGCAAAAGACAAAATCTAACCTTCCAGCTAGAAATAACTGTCTCAGGTGAGAACAGATATGGAAGTAGGAATGAGACAGCATAAGTTTTCAGACAGAGTTGCCTAAAGGTAGAGATTTGAATGCTTCTGTTTTCAGAGTGTGCCAAAAACGCTGACAGCTTTGCTGGAATCTAGGGATATGTGCTTTGTATCTGGCTTTGTCCATCTATGAACAGGAGGTGTGAGTTCAGTGTGCGTGGACATCCCCAAAGCAGCTTTATTCTAGCTTGCCTGGGTGCTGATAGTAACAAAACTGGAGGAGAAGGTTAATTGCTGTCAAGCCTCAGACTAGTTTAAAGTGCCTTGGATATGTCTCTTCACTCCTAGGCATATAATTACGGTTGGAGGCATGTGGAATTTTAGGGACACACCTTTGAAAAACTCAATTTATTCCATAGTTTGTTTGCTTGTCCTCATCGTGTCCTAAAACTCTGCATAATTAGTCATGCCAGGACAACAGCGTCCTACACACCCTTCATTCAAGGAGTTGTTCCTTTTTTTACCCTATCAAGTTGCTTTTTCCCACCAAACTCTTTGTGGGGCAAGGGCTTTGTGGAGAAGGGACAAATGCCTTTGTTGTTTATGTGGCTGAAGTCTATGGAAATTTCCCTGTTGCTTGCAGCAGGAAGCAGCTCTGAAACATCACTTTCTGAGCAGGAAGCAGAGGGCATCTGGGGCCCCTGGTCAGTTTGGCTAATGGATGGGCAACTGGTGACAGGGGCAAGCTACAGATTCTTGCACAGAAGTGGCATGCAATATTTTTTTCCTTGTTTTTTTTTATTTTCATTCTCTTTTTTTTCCCTTGACTTTTCTTTTTCCTTTTTGGGGCTCAAAGTTAAAAGTCTCTAAAAAAAGTCTCGAAGCCTAAGTTGACAAAACTGCTGGAGAAGAACAAAACCCTTTTTTCCATTAGTTGCCTGATGCAGCGTGCTTTCACTGCATCCCCTCCTGTGAAGAGATTTGCCTTCACAAGAATACCCTCACTGCCATGCTGCAGGAATGGAAAGCAGCAGCCTCAGGCACTTTGTCCAAATGGCTGTGGTTTTATGTGAATTCCCTTAATATTCACTGAAGGAAAACAAGGGAGCAAGTATCGCACTACTCACAAAGAAGGTCCTGGAGAAAAGACCTGGATTCTGGACCTTGCACCTGCAAATGTGGAAGGAGTTTGTTTGATGAGGAATAGCACCATCAGGAAACCTGAAATGGCCACCTCTTATGGCATGGTGTCTGAGGCTTTCTAGTGACACAAAGCTTGGCCTCCCACAGCTGAATTTCCATGGTAGTGGAAGTCTAACTTTGGAAGACAGTCTGCCAAAGATAAATGTTATGAAATAAAGAAAAATTATGAATGTATCTGACAAGGAGCCAGCCAATCCAACATATTCTTACAAGTCATCATTGCGTTTGGAGTAGAAGCAATGCACCCCAGCTCCCAGGGTGTCTGTGTGTCCCGTACTGCATAAGGAAAAATCTGAAGGGTTTTGGGTTGTTCATAGCACTTTTCTGCCATGGAGGTGCCTCAGTGTCTGCTAAGGATTTTATTCATGGTGCAGCCTTTTGCTGGTGAGCACTCTGAGTTATCTCTCCTACACCTTACCACTTCTTAAATGAAATAAATACGGACCTAATATCTTAGAGATATTTAACCACTGTCACGTTTGCTTGAAACTGGCAGAAGAGTTAAAAAATTATGAGTCAAGTAGATAGAAAATGTAAACAGACAGACATAAAATGTGATTAGGTAAGTCTTATTTCCCTAGGGAACCAGCCTAAAATTTACAGGTCACAACAACTGGAAAAAACTGCCAGCACTTCATAGGACAGGATTAGAAGTTGAGAATGGAGGAAACTCGAAGGAGAGCAAAAGGCTGTCAGAAATTGTGAAAAGTCAGCCTACAAGGAAAGGCTGACAGATCTGAGACTGTTAGTCTTGAAGAAGAGGAGACAAGACAGGCGTGATAGCAGCCTTCCAGTGGGCACAGGCTGGAGGTCCCTGATCAATTATCCTTACAGTCACCAAAGGTAAAAGAGGAAATAATCAGTCTAATTTTCTAGACAGGAGATTTATCTCAGATAATGGGGAACATTTTCTGATTTTCAGGGCAGTTAAGCACCGAATAAGGTTGCCTGGAGAGTCTGGGACTGACATCAACTGAGGTATTTAAGATCAGGTCTGTCAGAGCTTTGTAAGGCATGAAAATTAATTCTGATTTACAATAGAAGTCGGTATTAGAGAGTCATCTCAGGTTTATTCAAGTCCCATGAAATTAATAGGAATACAATTTGTGGTCTCCCATTCTTTAATAAAACAGCCCAAAAATTCAGTACTTCTTTATTGGGTGAAGTGTAATATTTCATTCAGCCTACAACAACATTTCAGCATTCCTTTTCAGCTAGAAGACCTAATGTGATCAGTCTGAGTTGATACCTCTTTTACACCTTTTTCTTGGAAGGTATCTTGAAGTGACTGGATTTTCTGTCATTTCCTGTGTGCTCAGCAACAAAATTGAAAAAAAATCCCAAACCACCCAACCTCCAAACCATTATTCACATCACCCTACTTCCAGCTAGGAACTCCTCGGAGATACCTGAGGGCAGAAATTGGTAGGGACTTCTGAAATGTGTCAACAGCTGCCGAAGTACAAGCAGCGTTTTATAGTGATGGTTCAAAATTACATCGAACTACTTTCCCAAACCAAGGCCAATGGCACAGAGCTCTGACTTCTCTTTCCTAACTAATGCTTGCCAGTGCATTTAAACTGCATTTGGGGAAACTTCCAAACTGGTTCCTTCCAGGTAACTCTTTTTCTTCCCAAATATTTTCACAGCCAGGATAACTGAATAGTAACTGAATTGTGTTGTGGGACACAATGTAGGGACTTAAGAACACAAAGAACTTTGAGATCCACGAATGACACAGCAAGGGCTCTGACAGGCATAGGAGGGATCTCCATCACTCTACCATTCTTCTAAAGACTTTTTTGGGTACTAACACACCTGGCTCTCACACTCCCTCTGAAGAACTATTTTTATCCCAGCAGTGAGGAAGCCTTGTTTTTATGGTCAAAATTTATTTGCACAGCAGATATCTTAAATGTGATTAAACCCCTTAGCGTTGTAATACAGGAGTTGATTTTTAACATCTGTGTCTCAAAAGCCTTTTCTTACAAAGTGTAAAAGTTCATCATAACTAATTGTGTTTTTGCATGTTAGTGTTTTGTTTTGGTTTACTTCATACCCATTTTGGTGAGATAATGGCCATCATTTGTTCCAGAAAAAAGAACTGTTCCACTAAGGGCAAGTTCAGCTTCTGTTCAAGTTTCCCCTCCAGGACACAAATCAGTCAGGTTTGAAAAGGAGCAGGGAGAATATCACAGCTTCTTTGCTGATCAAAGTACTCTCTTTGCAAAGATACAAATCATGTTTCAACAGTCTGGGGAAGGAGACTACCTCAATTCTCACAATCAAATTCTTTACCCCAAAGTCAGAAACCCTAACCCAGAGCTCTTTTTTCTATGTATTTTGCCTTTATGTACAAGTAGACTGATTGATTACACTATTTTTAATCACCTGAATATTTTCTCACATCTCTCATCCAAGAAGAAATATCATAGCAAATATTGTACCACCTCCTCATTGTTTTCTGCTGTGGATGTAGCTAAATGAATCCTCTGAACATTTAGTAGCTGATGTGCAGCAATGTGGGACCAGAAGAAAAGCATCAACAGGAAAGGAAAGGAAGTGACCAGGCACTGACTGTATTCTTCACTGGGTTTGTCTCACCAAAGGTTGTCACCAACCAAAGGCTAAAAAATACATTCCACATTGTTTTCTGGAGGGGGACGCCCAAACAAGCCATGCACAAAATTCAAAGAATAATCATTAAGGACAAAAGGAAATATCAGGACATGTAGTCTGACCTTTGAAAACCACGGGCAGCAAAGGCAGCCCATTGGGATGCAATGCTTCATCATTGAAGTACAAATTCCACTAGAAAGAAGAGGAATATTTGCTAGAAGCTTGAGCTTGGCTAAAGTTAGAGCCAGGCAGTTAATAGCAGATGAAGGGCTCAGAGCCTGCATGTTATTCAGGAGGATTTTAGGATCATATATAATAGCAACCTTAGCACTGTGTTGAGGTTATTTTAAAAAGACAAACTGTATACTCACATATATGGGGGCCGTGATATATACATTTATATTTATACACATATCCATCCATACCTTGTGAGATGTCAGGAATATTTCCAGAATTCTACTAGTATAACATTTATTAACTACACAGTAATCATAGCTGATAAGCATTTTGAAATTATTTCATTTCACTGAATTGCTGATTCAATGCTTGCAGTACATTATCATTCCCACCCTTTCAGTTGTGGGAGTCACCAAGGTGACCCTTCCTTGTAACACTCAGAGCAAGCAATGAGAACGCTTTTTTCATCCTGCCCACACTCAGAAGGAGCTGATTAAGGCTAACAATGCCAAGGAAACAATAAGGAAAACACAGAGACTTGGGAGGGGCTGGAGGGTTTCCTCGAGAACCATTCTGCAGCTGAGGGAGCAGTCAGGGAAAGAGCCCAGCTCTGCTCCTTTCCATAGTCAGCATCACATTTTCCAGGTGAGCCCTGGATACAGAACACCACAGACTGGGAAAACTGATCCACAGGAGACTACATGGTGGAGGCTGCCAGGCCGTGCTCTGGGGCATTGCTTTCTCTGCAGAGGTCATAATTCAGCGGCAGCATTTTCAGCTGAGACCAGTGGTGAAGTGCTGGGCAATGGAGAAGAGGTGAGATGGGAATTGTGAGTCCAAGAACGATATGGTGCAAACTACACAGGTGCAGGTGTAGATAGTGATGCCAAATCTCCAGGCTTAAATTGGTAGGAAAGACTTTTTCCTGAAGCCACAACTATCCCCATTATGAATGGGGAAAGCAACCATTTGGGTGAAAAGGGTGAAAACCTTATGTAATTGACATGGACCTCAGATTATCTGGTTTTGGACTTTTGTCCATAAAATGCCACAGGATGTGAGTCAGCAGGAATTCTCCATAAGCCTGAAATTAGACCTTTATTGCAGGAAATACTATGCCAACACTGAAGTGTTGGCACCACACAGCACGCACCTTCTTATTCTTTGACATCTGCAGACTGTAATGTGCCAAAAAAAAGGTAACTGAGCAGTTCAAGGAAGGAAGACATTGAGATCAGGGTCAGTGATATCTGCCAAGAAGACTTATTTTATTTCAGACTTAGAAATACAGGAATATTTGATTTATAATGGGTGAGAATCTAAGCATAAAATTACCATTTCTAAATTCTTAAAAATCACAATTTTTTTAACCCAAAAATTCAGCAACAGGGGTCAGTGAAGAACAAATCTGTCTAATGTCCACAGATGCATGAACAGTCACTATAGTAGAATAAGCCTCTGTCTCTGCATTCCTTTCTCTCTGCCTCATTTATAACGTCATTTACTGTATTCGCACAGTTTAACTGTGAATTTGCTATCCTCTTGTTATCATTTCAGTCACTAGATTTCTTTTTCCTGTGTGAACCTGTGAAAATATTTTGTTTGAACTGGTGCAAAAATATTTCAGGCAAATCCAAGGTATGGATGTCAAAACATGCTAGGAGAATAACACACCTACTGATATATAATAACATTATCCAGTTATTAAAGGAAGCAAGTGGGAAAATATAGGTATATGGTTTCTAGCTAGTAGGAAAAAAAAAAAAAGAAGACAGGTCCTGATTAAAAGTTGTTAAAGGACTTTGAATACTGCTTCCTCTCCTTAAACCATTTGGCCAACAAAGCATGGTCCCAGCTGGCCAGGAGAACACACATAAGTGGGCAGCTTTACCACACTCGCCTGGTGCAGTCAGCGAAAGTCACTTTCTGTAGCCTCCAGCCTTCCTCTTGGATGTACGTGTCATCAGGAAAACTGAGTCCAGGCCCTCTACTTTCTCTTCCGCCCGTTTAGCTCCACATGTTTCCTGACCCTTGGCTCCTCTGCTGCGAGGGCTTGCCACCTGCACACCGGCTCTGCTAGCACAACCACATCCTGTACCTTCCCATGGCCAGGGTTCATTATTTTCATCAGCCCTTAGGATAGCTGTGTGTATTGGGTTCAAACCACCCTTGTGAATGAAAAGAAACCAGTGTTTCCATTGCAGGGTACAGCAGGGATAGCTGAGTAGTAAAAAAGGAACCAAAAACCATGTAGCATTAGGCTGGTTGCCTCTTTGGGCAGGATGATGAATGCCTCGTGGGGATGGGGAGCTTGGCCTTTGCAAAATGGCATACAGAGGTTGCAGCGTGTGTGAAAAAGCTGAGCTCTGCTTCTCCAAATGTGTCTGTCTTCTTCTTCCAAGGGAAATGCTGCTATGAGTGACAGGGAAAGAAAAGTCATTTGCACTTTCTCCTATATTCCGAATCCCATTTCTGCCCCCCGCCCCCATTTTTTTCTCTGGTAATTTTCCCAGGATGAGAATCTCTCCTTGTGAGATGCTGTTCCTGAGGAAACAAGAGAATAGCCACATCTGGAGGGTGAGCAGGAGACATCATCAAACAGGTAACTTAATGGAGAAAAAAACAAGTCTAAAAAGGCAGAGCAAGGAGGAGAAACATATTTGTCTCCCTATGTTCAGGCATGGAAGAAAAAAAGTCACCTCATTCCAATTAGAGTTCAGCATGAATTTTTTCTTACCTCTATTGATCCAGCTCCCGAGATGGCTGCTATTCTGGTGCTACAGCAAATGAAATCACTGCCCACTTGCAGTTATCAGGCTGTATCATTAAAGGACGGTGACTGGGCAGTGGAAACAGTAATGTCCTCCCACATGAGTCCCCCGTGCTGTGTTCTCCAAGAGGATGAGGCAGGCCAAGGAGTAGCAGAACACTCTCTGGCTTCATGGTGGCTTTGGAAAGCCGTGCAAGCCCAGAGCATGTTAATGAGGCCTACAACAAAATCCAATGTGTTAATGTGCTACTGTGTTTGAATGTACCGCAGGTGCCAAATGCCAAAGTGCCTTGGATTTATTTATTGCATACCATAGGAAAATGAAAGGCCAGTGCCTTCCAGAAAGAAACCACAGTGTTTCCAAATAAAGGCCAGTTCTGACCTCCTGTGCACTGATGCAGACTGGAAAACTCTGCATGAACATCCTTCACTGGTTAATGTAAGGTATCTAAAATGCTACTTAAAACTAACTTGCCCTGAGAGTGCCAAAAGACAGAGAAAAATATCCCCAACATTTCTGGTGGAATTATTCAGCACTATAATCCTTTTGATGGTAACTCAAATTCAGTAACCCATAATTTCTCTGAAGCATATAATGACTTTAGCTCAGTGTGATGAAAGAACAAATGCCAAGTAGTTCTTCATCTGAAATACGCTCTTCTGATTGCAGTGTAGAGAGTCCTCACACAAGACCAGAACTTCCACCAGCCAGTAAAAAATAATTTTACCCATGATCTGATGTCAGATCTATTTTCTTAAACACAACAGACAGTGTTCCATGTGAGAAAGAACCTACACAAAGAAGAACACCAACTTTCATTCATCAGGAAGTGTTTGCACAGCCTATAGAAATCTGTTGGTTTTTTTAAAAATCTACAACTGCCAAAGTTATATACTCAGGGCAGGATCACATCTTTGGAATTCAGCTACAATTGGTTTGAATAAATGGTAAGGCTATTTGCACCAGTACAGTTAATCTAGATTTCCTCAGCATGAACCGGTTAGATTTCATTCTTAATGGTTGGATTTTATTAATTATACACCTGAAGTCATTACTTTTAAAACTGTATTAGAGAAAGATATAATCCTCTACTGTGAGTCTGATGGGGCTTTTTATGCAGTAGGAACAGAGACATCATTTTCTTCTGAGTGAACATCAACACATAATGACAGACAATGAACTTCTAATACAAGGAAAAACTCGTGTTGAATTTTGGAGGTGATGTCTGGGGACAGCCTTAACCTGGAAGAGATTTACTTTGGGAGATGACACAACAGCAAATCAGGCTCTCCATGCTTTATCCATCACACTGAAGGTTTGTACATTGTGAATGGAATAGCCCCTTATCTTTGGATCAACTTTAGTAATAGCCATATAGCACTTTGGAAATGCAGCCTTTACACCCTGGAGGACTTCTAATGGGCTGGATAAAGAAGACCTTCCATTTGATGTCAGACACCAGGAAAGACTGTGCAAAATGAACTTTTATGAAGGCTGGAAGTGTCTGGGTTTGGTATGTTTACTGGAAGAAAAATGCTCTAGTGTAAGAGAGGATGTTATAGTGGGAAAATAACACAGTGTCTGAAGACACAATTCTTCTGAACATGTAAGTGAGAAAAGTATCTCAAGAGCTCTCCCCTAACTGATAAAAGTTTTATAGGCACAGAAATTTTTCCTTCTAATGAAATACTTCTCAAAATGACTACTGTTAATCCAGAGGTCACAGTCTGTAAATATTTTGGGTTTTCTTAGGTTTTGTTAGAGCCTGCCAGTCTTAATCCAGTGTTAGCAACTACAATTTTGAGTTGCTGTTAACAAGAAAGGGCATAAAATCCAAGCCCCCCTTTCTCGGCTATGCAAGTTGACTACTGTGTTGTATAACAAATGGGCTACCATGGTGGGCTTTCCTAAAATGAAGGCCCTATAGTCATATTATAGCCCAGGGAAGCCAGCATAGGGACAGAGGTCACTCTGCCTAGTTTCTGAATCACAATGGAGGAGAGTGAGCTGCTGCAGCCAGCATCACTGTGGAGGCAGCAAGCAATTTCCAGGTCCAACAAGGACCTCCAGACCAGCTCAGGTGCTAGATTGGAGTAGTTGATCAATGGAAGTACTTTTAAATCTTTGGATGGAAAGTCCATGTAAATCCTGTTCGAGGTGAACAAGTCCTTTTGGTGCTTCTGGTCCTTTGATGCACAAAGGATTTAAAGACCAGCAGTGTATTTATTTTACAATGCATTCAGCGTGTGTACTTCTGAATGATAAGATGGTTTATCTGTCGTTTGCTTAATCTTTTCCTGTCATTCATGGAGATTAAGCACCATTTTCATTGTAAACATTCTCTCTGCCCCCCTCATGATTCCCTAAGGATGCACTAGTTCAGATATCCCTTCAAATAATGAACAGGCAAGGACTAATAAATATTTCACACATAAGAGGAATCTTGTACCAAAAGGCTCTGATAGTTCCCCTTCATTATGGGGGATATTTCCATCTGACTTTTACTTCTTGAATCTTTTCTTATAATTCAGAGCCAAATATGGATTTCTAGTGAAAGTGGCAAGCACACCGAGACCTAGATAAAATAAAATGATGGAAAATAAACTGTCAGGAAGCAAAGCACTTATTGTGCCCATCCCACTTCCTGTAATGCATTTAAAGCAGGGGCTGTTCTATATCCCAGCCCAGTGAAGCTTACTGTACATTTTTCCATTGTCGTCTAAAGCACACCGTGCTTTTAAGACTAAAGATTAAGTAAGGGGAAATTGAAAACATTATATACAGTGAAATTTCTGTACTTATCAAATCCAAGTTAAAAAAAAAGGGCAAAAAAAGAAAAATACCAGAAGGCTCATGTAGTTTTCCCTCAGCTGGTTTGTAAGTAAAAGTTGCCAGTCTATTCCATTTCTAGTCATCAGAGAGCGATTAATTAGTAAGGCATGTGGCAGTTCATTTCTATGGTCCTGGTAAATTCCCAGTGCCAAGTCTGGGCAGAATTCATGCCATTTTTGGTGGGTTTTCACACATTTTGAAGGTATTGCTTCTTTCATTTTGTTTACTGCCCAAGTACTCACTCTCTGAGAAAAAAATCCCAAACAACAGAACAGTAGCGGAAGCTGTGTGAGTCTAAACATCTAATTCCTTTTTAACAAGAATTGGTAAATTTACTTGGGGGAAATAAGTCCACAGACCCTAAATTTTACGCATAGTTTCTTGTTTTGAAAGAAATGTAAATGGTTAAGAAAACAGAACTTGTGGTTTTTCTTTGAATAAAGGTCTGATTTATGAGCTGGAAAAACTCGTGATGATTTCCGTCACCTGTTTCTCAGAAGCTGTTGCTTTTGCTGTGGGACATCTCACTGGCCTCTGTGAATCCATGGGGTTTACAGTCCAGCAAAATTGCAGAACGAGTGCTTATTTTGTGAAAAGATTATAAGCTGCAATGGTTCAGTAAGGGCAATATCGTTTAGGAAAGAAGAAGACTGAAGACATAAGGACCTGGACACCTAAATCCATCACATCTCCCTGGGTATGTGTCCTGCTTCAAAGGTGTTCCACAACATGGACTTAGCTGGCCATGTAATACTTAGCCAGTTCTGTGATACTTACATCCAGATACCTCTAAAGGAAGGGGATGATGGAGCATCACCGAACACAGAAGTGGCTTTGGAGCTCTCCCTTCCCCTTTCTTACCAAGTCATGCTTACCATTTGCTAACAAAAAATACTCAGCAGTCAGCCACTGCCCACATGGGCACAAGACCTCTGCATCCGCTCAGAGGTGTGCTCTTGATGCCATGGCTTGATCCCTCATCTTCCTTTTATGTGGTGAGTGCTACTATGCTCCCTGCCATGGTAAATGAAACCCCGTGAGTAGGAAGTTATCTCTTTCGGCAGCTAAACAGATTTTTAACCGCAGAGTTTCAGCAGTAGCCAAATCTGCTGGATGGTCAGCTTTCAAAATCTTGAGCTTGAATCATTCACCATGACACACATGTACTGGTATTAGCGGAAAACTTTGGTTCGGGACTTGTGCTTTACTAGTAGTATTCTTCTTAACCAGAGACAGAAAATTTAACCTACATTACCCATTGACACAGCAGGTTCAGGCCCTGATGTTGTGCTACATATGTGGGCTGAGCTGAGACTACTTCCGAGAAAGATGGTCCCAGCCTCTTCCCCAGACATCCCTGTGGCTTTCTTAGGGCCAGCTTTAGTGCTACAGTCCTAGAGGAAACACAGGTCTTTCCCACCCTCAACAAAGTATTGGTTTTAGGGCTAATCTGAATACTGCGGGCCAGCTGGTGCCTCAGAAATGGCATCTGAAAATGAAGCTGAGTATTTCACCTTTTCCAGCATGATCCAGGCAGCACTGGAAGGGATCCCATGCTAAGTTGTTGCTAAGGGATCTCCAGGTATAAGTTGTCACTTCTCTTTATCGACATAATCATACAGTTACAGTGAGTTGGTCAATTGAGTTCCTCTGGCAGAAACAGACCCAATTCCAAGAAGCAGCTTTCCATCAGCCCAGATCAACAGACCAACACAACCCATAATCATGCAATTACTAGAGAATAGGGAACTCATGATAAAAGCTGGGAAGCATGTATCAACTCCTTGTTGGCAGTGAGCAGTCAGGTCTGATTTGGTATATCATGATATTCCACCGGAATGCTGCTGCCTCAACTGAGTCTAGTGGATCATGTTCCCTGCAAAGCTTCCTGTTTTCCAAAAAGTCATCTTCAGAACTGGCATAAGCAGCAGTGTCACTTGCCTCTGCAGACTGAATCACATTCACGATTCCCTCTTTGTACTCTTCTGTTCCTTCCTGAGGGCACAGAGTCTGGAGGATTGCCCTGCAAACAGCTTTCATCAACCTTGACTTCATACAAGTTTTGCTTTTCTTTCTCCCACTTGGAAGCTGTTGATTAAGAAGACCTCATTCCTACTAAAAAGCAAAGTCCTGATCTGATACAATCACGTTTCAAGACTGTTGAGTTTTGACCGCTTGTACGCATCTCGCCGCAGTGACCTTGTTCAGAATGCCAACAGGCTTTCAAATGGAGAGGAAACCTTTCCAGCAAGCCTTCAGCGAGGTGTGCAGGGAAGGCAAGAGCAGATGGGGACAGAGACAGCTCAGGGGCTCTGGCCTGTTTGATGGAAATGAAATAACATCAGCAAATTTGTGAGAGCTGACTGAGGCCTTTTTCAAAGAAGCACGACAGCTGCAGGGCTGACTTTGAGGCTGTCATCCTGTGCTGTGCGGTGCACTTTGACCACGCTCTCACAAACACCATCTTCCGATTACAGGCAGGCTCAGTCACTTTGCTGGAGAAAATATGGGGTGAAATGATAGACCAGCACTGCAAGACATATAGCAGTGAGCTACAAGCAGACCCACAGTAAGAGTAGTAACAATAAGGATGTTCATAATTAATAAAAGCAACAGCATCACAGCTCAGGAGAAGAGGTGGGAGAAGTAATAAAATTTTAAAAGGTTCATTGACAAAACCCCATTTTTCAATATGCAACTTTCTTTGCTAAAGAAGATAATTTAGTTTGGACATCACCTCTAACAACAGTTGTGATTTGACCCCACATAGGTGCAGTCGCTGATAGCTTGTTTTAGTTCAGTCTTGCGAGGTCCTGCCCTTGCTATTCCAAAAGAAGTTTCAGCATGTGTCCTCAGTTTTAAATATGTATGATCTTTCACAAATAGGAAGAGTGTTTTGAGGCTGACATGCACTATGTTGGCATGCACTATGGGACTGCAGCTTGGACTCAGCTGCAGCAACTTGTGAGAGCAAGCCTTGCACGATTTAAAGCTGTGACTCAACATGTTGTCCTTTAATATGGTCTCACTGGACTCAGGGAGCTGACCCGAGGCTGTGTGTCATTTGGAGCTAAGCAACTTTTGCAGAGAGAGCAGGAATATGTCTTAAGGAGTGAGTAATTTTACCGCATGCTGCAGTTTTCACTACAGTGCTTTAGTTCAAGTGCTGCTTCTTGCCTCAGGGAATATTTTCCCACTCTCTGGTGTTTATAATAATGAAAAGGCTGGTCTTGATTTGGAAAGAGCAATGTGAGCAGATAAGATAAAATTGCTGGTCAGGAACTAAGAGCAGCCCTTTCTTTGCATTACCGTTTGCCAGAGGCCAGCGTCTTGTATCCAGCCTCCCTCTATCTCAGGAGCAAGCAGCAGAGCCCAGTTCTGTATATGCTGCTCAGCCAGTTTCCCAGACATCAGGAAATGAACGTTTTGACAACTTAGCCAAAATAACAAAATAGCTAAAGTTAACAGGATAGCAGCTGTGAGGACTTATTTCTCACATGGGGCTTACCCACAACTGTTATTGCATGCTGAGGTGGAATGATGGGACACCGAGCTCTCCTTTAATTTTATATATTTATTAACAGAAATAGCTTTTGTAGCAGGGGATAGGCTCGCACTCTGAAAGTGTGAGGTCTGAAGCCCTCTGCTTACAGAGAAAAGACACAGGTAGTCTTTCTCTACTGCAACACTAGCATTTTCTGTCATCATCCAGGTGAACACATTTGGAAAGGGGAAGATTAAGTTTTGCCACAGTTTTAAGTCAGTCCTAAGTCTAAAGGTTTTAGTGAGAGGTTTTTTATTTGCTGTTGGATTAAGTTTCTTTTGAAAAGGGGGCAAACAGGAAACAGGGATCTCTCCTGCACGAAGCTGTGCTCCTGCTGAGCTGTTCCACCCCACTGCACCAGGCAGGAGCAGGCCAGTCCCCGTTCCCCACCTCCCTGTGGCAGCATGATGAATGATGAGGTCCCAAGGCTGTGGCTCAAAAGTCAGAGACCGGGAAAATCTTGCATCCCTGTGAATCATGAAGACAAGATAGGAGTGCAAAGCCTTTTGTTGTAAAGCTGGGAAAGTTCCTGTGCATCAGGACTATCTACACCAACACAGAACATCTGGTCTCCTAGACTTAGACAAAATGGGCCAACATGGTTGCTTACTACACTAGTAATCAAAGCAGGATTTGTGGCCATCGATGCTGCTGTAAGGGAGAGCAGATGCATGAACACATGGCATCACCATGAGTGACAGCCATTCCCACACAGAATGGGGGGAGGATGAATCACGGGAGCAATGAGTTTTGCCCAGGAGTAGAAGTTTCAAGTGCTGGAAAATTGTGCAAGCGTTTAGCCTAGAGCTCTGGAATTAGGAGCCACGGTGGCAATTAGGGAAGAATCTTCATCCTGAGGCTGTGCGATGGAAGTAGAATGCAAAATGCTCCATATTACCTCCAGATGAGCAGGTCTGCATGCACTGCCACTAGAGAGTGGGATTCGAGGCATGCTCATTCCCAGGTTGGTCACACCTAGCCTGGGTATTTCTGTACTGGGCTCCAGAGCACAGCATGCTCCCATAAGATTTTATGTCTATCATAAAAAAATCAAGGAAGATGCCTTCCTGGGGTAATCAGTTTTAGAAAGGCACAAGTTTTCACTTATACTGGAGGAAGAGAAGTGTCATGGGATAAATCTGGAGCTTTAAAAACTGGTGTTATTTATTCAAAGTCACTGACACCATCTCCATTTATACCAACTGGTTCAGCCTTCGGGTATGAGAGAAGAATTTAGCCAGTGGGCAGCATAATTAGAAGAACCAACAAGAAGAAGGCAGAGTATGGAGATGTTTATGGGATGGCCTTTATGAAATTCTCCCAACAATTCTCAAACATTAATGAGAAACGTATCATGAGGTGACAGTGTTGACAAGTGTTATCCTTGGTCCTAGCTGTGCTATAATGCAGAGAGCAGAAGCAAAAGCTGTGTTTGTGATGCTACAGGACTTTTGTAAAGCAAGAAGCATTTATGAAAGGTAGGGCTTGTTCATTCTAGAGTTGCAGAACCCCTCACTGAGCTATTGTAAATACTTGGCATTGAAAACCCTTGTTCTTTATGTTTCTTGGACCTCAGACTTTTCATAATGCCGTTGTTCTGAAGACAAACCACAGCCCCCTTCAGAACAGGTGGTTGCTCTGGTAATTTTTTCTACCAGCTCCAGAAAAGGAAGTTGTATTTCATTCTGTGAAGAAATAGCTGCTGTGTGGCATGATCCTACATCAAGAGAAGAAAAATCCCTGGAAAAAGTTTTTACAGATAGAGGGCTTTTATCACCATGGTGTGCCCTTTCCTTTAACTTGGTATAAGAGTGAAGTTGTGTCTCAAGCATCTCAGAACTGTTCTGCTTGGACCCAGCCAGGGGAATGCTGGTCCCATACTGACTGAGGGTGGAGGTGGGGTGCAGTGTTTTAGGAGAGATGGAGAAGATGAAGAGACCTCAGGGATCAGGGAGCACAGCCCACCCCCCAGAGCCACTGAGATTTCGCTGCTGAGCGGAAAAGTGGGGCAGGGGTTGGCTGAGCAGGGTAGAGGTGCCACAAGCATGGGCCCATGTCAGGAGCAAGACCAGCACTGTGGCATCATTTTAAGGACCAAGAAGGGACACTCATTTTTTCTTGATCATATAATCTTAAAACAACTTTACTGCTTTTTCTCTTATGCATGCTCAAATTAACTTTGACTTGACTTCTGGGGAACTAATCTTGTCCTTAAAGTTAAGCACAGGTATAAGTGTTTTTTCTGGAGCAGACACAGAGCAGACAAAGCCCCTGGCAGGATCAACCATACACTACAAAGAATCTGCAGAATTCTTTTATACACCCAAGAATCTGCAGAAAGTAAATATGCTTTTTATGCACACAAGAATTTCTACAAGAAACCTGATTCTAGGAGTTATATTCATTTAGCTAAGAGTGCAGAAATTTCTCATGTAGCCTAAAGCAAATAATCTCAAATGTCCAATATAAATTGCAAACTATTTGCAAATGGTCTGCAGCCAAAGCTTATGTGCAGAAATTGCACAGCTGAGAATTTATGACAAATCTGTTTATCAGTCATTTCTCTGGGAAATAATGGGCCAAGTTCAACAAGTCTTTCAAATTATGTAATTTAACTTTATTTCTAAACAAAAGCTGCTTGCTGTTAAGCTGGGAATATCAGCATGATGCCTAAACCAGATATGCAAACAGGACTATAAGCAGAGGCACTGGCTGGGCCAGAAGGAGATCCTCAAAATGTGAGGAAAGATTTAATCATCATTAATCATCAAGAACTGAGAAAAATCCTAATGAAAAGGCAAGACTCAGAGGGCTGAAATAAATTTGGGTTTTCTTATTTTAAGTACCAATCTTTCTGGAACCAAAATGTATTTTATTCAATTGATCTTGACTAATGTAGCTGTATTTATTCTAATTAGGCTCTTACTCTAACGCATATTCTACTAATATCCTCGCCAGCAGGGCCCAAACACAGGTTTGCCCAAATTCACCCCATGTTGCCCTTGAGAAACAACAGTCACATTGCAGCCCATAGGTCCTTTTCTTCTTGTGCCAGCTGGATCCTCACTGAGAAGCTCCTGTGGCCTTCAGGCTTGCTTTATGCACTACAGACAGGATGCTGCTGTCTGTCCCACGGTAACAGCCCATATCTGCTCCTGCCTGGAGAGCCCTTCAAGAGTCACCTGAGGCCTATTAGGCATTTAACAGGATTATTTTCTCTGCTTGTAATCCTAGGAAACTTGTACTCATTTACTGGTGAAAGCAACTGGTGCTTTCCCACTCGTGGTGCAGGTCATCTCTGGCAGGGTGACCATCACTGGGTCCCTGAAGCCTGGGATGAGGGTATGGCTGAGAGGATGAGATGAGGAGGTGAACTGATGGCCAAGGAAGGGTCTGGGTGAGCCAGAAAAATGTTTTCTCCAGCAGTCCACACGACCTGTGTTGCAGAAGGCAACAGTTGTTTTTCCTGAACATAATTTGAAATGCAGGTGTGATACAGCTGCACGAGAGCCTTGGACCATATGGAGGTACATTTTATTACCAAATAACCTTGACACGCTTTACCAGCAGTTGCTGTCTGTTGTTGGCTTATTAGTCACTTTTCCCTCCTTGGAATATGGCAAGAAAAGTTAATGAAGAGTGTCTAATTTCACCATCTTCTCAGCAGCCATCCTAACTCCAGTGCATGCCCACTGGAGATAGCCTTGCTTACTGTCTGCCTGTTGAGGGCCTGTTTAGTCATCACTTTGCTGATACTTACAGGAAAGAGCCATTGTTCCTGGGCTTCCTCATCGATAGCACAAGTTCCTGAATTCCTACTTGTAAGTTAAAGAAAACGCCTCTGAAGAAAGCCTTTGGTTCTGATTCGTAACTGCTACATTTTCTGACTATAATCTGCATGTTTTGGTTTGATTTTTTAATTCATAGCTTCTGAAGCAGCAAGGGGGATTTAAGAAAACTTATTTGGGAATGATTATGGTGCAGCTCACAAGAATTAAAATGCCAAAACAATAGCAACCAGCAAACCTATGTGACTGCCTGGAGGATCCTTGAGTTTTGAAAGCTGCTCAGCCCTGCACTGGTGTTTGAAACAGGAAAGCAAGGTGCTTCTCAAGGGGTATTTTCAATGTAGCCAGCATATTTATCAGGTTAGATCACAGGAAAGGAACATGGGCAAAAAGGAATCATTTTAATTTATTGAGTTGATAAGCATAATAGCTGCCTGCTAATAATAAGGGACACAAATCATTCATTCATTCATTTGCCAGTACCCACCTGGTGCATTTGACTGGTTTATAATGTTAGTATTGCTGTTCACCTAGGAAGGGAAAGAAATTACATCTTCTGGAAATTAGAAAGAAGAGAAACAAAGCATAGAAGACAGAAAGCTGGGAAGGCATCAATGTGTCTAAAAAAATCACTAGGATAGATGGGAATCTGAAAAAGTTGGGTAAGAATGAGACATTTCTAATAAATCAGAAACCCATATGGGTACCTTGCTTTTTCTGTAGGCTGTGTCCTGAATATAGCCTTCTTCATCTAGCTGGCACTGGAGGGAGATTTGGAATTTACCTAGTTAAATGTTCTTAGATAATAAGCGTTTTTCATGTGAGTGCTGTTCTGTAATAGACATGGCTTTTGCTATGATGAAGAGTGATTTAGGTAAAAGATGGGCATGCTGTATCAACTTTGAAGATATAATCCTCACTAAGACATTCTGAAAACTGAAACTAAATGAGGGTTCTAATAATGCACATGTCCAGGAACATTTCAGTAGATAAGTGCAACAACAGCAGCTGAAAATTGCTAAACTCTTTGGCTGCTAAAAATGTGATCTGCATGACATCTACATAAAATTACAGACTCATGTCACTCATGCCAAGAAGAAAAAAAAAAAGAAGCAGTAATATTGTAAAACATTTTGACATTGCTTTGGGTGCTTGCATTAGTAAAGGTTAGGAGTTAAGGCTTTCATAGCCTCAGGTCGTGGTTCTGACTGTGTTTTCCTCTCAGACAGACACAATTGCATCTGTACAGCCCTGTGCACACCCAGATGAATAGCGCAGCATGGGCACAGTAAGGCTGGCACATACAGTGTGATTTATCTGTAGGTGTGCAATAACCATTTTCCTGGCAGCTGCCAGCCTGCATCTGGAACAGGAGTACTGCAAAAATACAGGAAAAGACACATCCTGTATCCTTGTCATATGGTGCAGGGAAACTGGCCAAGCAGTACAGGAAATCCTATGCAATATGAGCAGTGCAGCAACCCTGGCACTACCTAACACGCCTTGGGAGCTTGTGTGTAGGGAAGAGGGTGGCTGAACCTGGGTTGTAAACCTGTGAGCTCATATTTTGGGGTGGTACTGCCTCTGCCTCCTCGGGGTCCAGCTGCACCAGTGCCTAAGCATCCTTCTCATGGAGCCAGCAGCTCACTCTGCTGCTCTCACTGACTCAAAAGAAGCTACTCATATGCTTAAAATTAGCCCTGGAGCAGGGCCAGACTTCTCAGCATATTATGGGACAGAACTGTTGACAGATGATCTTAACTCTCTCGCTTGTGAGAAGTTTGTACACACGCTCAGCGGAGCTGCAGGGCCAAGGTCTTGGCCTCGCATTCTTGCTGAAAAGCCCATGGTGCTCTTCATGACAATTAAGATATCAGGATCAGATGCTGATGCCAGTAAAGCCCTCCTGCCCTATCCTCTCTGGGTATCTGTAAACACCTATGCTGAACCAGTCTGCCACACCCCAGCCCCAAGCAGTGAGACTTTGAAACAGTTTGGCATTAATTTCACTTTAATACTGAAAAGTATTAATGAAGAAAGGAAATACTCAGAGACTGATATTCCTAGCTGCTGTATGAGTTCACATGTTGTTTGTACAGAAACAAATTAGAGAGTACAGCTGAGGCATTCACAAAAAGCAAGGTGCTTCTGTGGTGAGATTATAGCAGCTAGCAAGCAGTTGAGTAGAAAAGTTAAGCTGGAGTAATATTTCGTTGGGTTGATTGGCAGATTTTTCTTCTGCTATTAGTTTGGGCAGAATGATCTGGAGAGGATGCTGCATCCATAGAGTTACACTCTTGTTAAGAAAGACCAAAGGAAGGAAGACAAAATACTTGGCCCCAACAGGACAGCAGACTTTTGTCTGCTAACCTTTATAGTATTGATACATTACAATGAGGTGGCAAGGCAAAAGTGCCATATGAGGCAGCCCCTGACCACAACAACAAAAAAAAGACTGTCTGAATTAGCAGTATGGAGCATGTTACATGTCCTGGGCATCTTCTTATCTGCATCTTACTTGGATTACTTATCTTACTTTGATTTATGGATGAGCGAGTCAGGAAGTGACCTGAAAACACCTCTTTTGCCTCATACATGGAAATTTTGTCATTATAGGGCTACATCGACAGGCTCCCACTCCTGTCATGACACTTGGCATGGTTTATGTGGTTTAAACAAGAGAGGGAAAGAACTCACCTCCCCAAACCAGTGAAATAATGAGGAACAAAATGCACTCTTTTATCTTTTTGTCAAGTGAGGCAAGTCTATTATCTGCCCAAGCCTATCTGCCCCAGAGCAGCATTTTACAGGCTGATTAGTGTATAGCTTCCTGCAGTAAACTGCCTGCAGGGACCAGAACACAGGAGGGGAAGGAGAAATTCAGGGATGAGATTTAAGCTCCAGCTTTAGTTTTTATTGCCTATGCTGTATGTCAATACATATTTCACTGATAATTCATGGATATTATATGACATGCGCATACAAACATGCATGCAAGCACAAAATAGCCTACATCAACCTCAGGAGTCACTGCTGACTTTGAACTCAGAACAATGCTAAATCAGGAAGGAGTGAACCAACTTCACTCCTTTGGAAAAGGGCACCCCCAGAGCAGGTTGGTAGAAATGCCAGACAAGTTTGTAGGACAGTGCTGGAGTTCTGTAGAGCCATGGCCTTCAGATTTGAAAAGACCCAGAGTCAATGCAGTTGAAAAGACCTTCTGCTACACTAAAAAGCTATTAGCTGTTAGTATTTTATATTCTTGGGAAGTAATTATGCCATGATGAATTTTTAATGGATTTTCTTTCATAATCTTATTATTATTCAGTTAGAGATGCCTGTTAAAAATGGCTAATTGTATAGATACAACCAGATACAAATCAGCTCTGGTTCTGTGGAGGCAGCTGCTGTGCAGGTTTAGCAGGAGTTTTTCTTCACTGAAACCAGAAAGATAATCAGCTTTTAGATCCCAGATGTGATTTTGTTAGGTGCATTGATCTTGATTTGGAGATACATTTCAAATGAGCCTTTGTAAAAGAAGTTAAAGAGCCCAGAACCCTGCTGCCTTTTATTTATTTATTGTTAGCAACATTATACACTTTATTTGCTTAGATGTGAATATTTATTCCAGTTAAATGGGATAACCTTGGAAAACCATGGTGATGATACCATGTGCATTAACTCTGTGCGTTGTGCAAATCTGATTTACTTCAAATATTTCTATATCATCTTTGCTGAGATTGTCACAAAAACTAACTATTTTGGTTTCCCAGATGAAAGTGAGTTAACGTAACTCCCATTATGCAGTTAAATCCAGTGGGCTACCAGGATTATAGAGGAGACAGTTGGGTGCAGAATCTGATCTCCCAGCTCCCTGGGAGGTGCTGAGAGGTGCTGCCTCACAAAACAGAGATAAACAAAAAAAGAGCAGAAAGATAATGAGAAAGATAAAATCGCACAAACCTTCTCCCTCACCCTCTCAGTGAACTTTCATATCCATTGAACTTGAGCTAGTCAGGCATGCAAACCTTTCACACATCCAAAGAGGAATTACAGACCATACAATCAGCTGTTGTGAGGAAGAGAAGCTGTCCTAGATCAACTATTCCAGGTGTTTTCACTAGGAAGAACTGTTGCAGATATTGCAGCTCTGGCAGGCAGCTGGACTGGGCATTCCCTTCATGTTCAGTCATTTGGCACCAGTCTTAAACTGCCATTAGTATTTTTCACAAAGAACAAGTCCAGTACTTTTTAAAGCGTATCATTTTCATCAGTGGATTTTCCCAATCCAGAAAATTCTCTAGACATCAGACTATTGTCAGAACCATACGGGGGGGGTTTGAACACTCCCAATCAAGGTGTGATATAGAGAAAGCAAATCTAACTTTAAAAGTCTGCCAAGGCAGGGTATTGACCTCCCTCACCAGAGGATTGTGTTCTCTCTCTGTGTCAACTCCAAATGTTACCCTGTTCACTGCAGAGGCATAGCATCAGCTAGATGCTACCAGCTCCTGCAGAGCAGCCAGCATGCTGCTGTCATTGAGATAACCTGCCTGTGGTTGGCCCTCACACATCTTAAATCAGAGAGAGCAGGTACAAGAACAGCATGTCCAAATTTTTTTTCCTTTTCATTTCCCCAGAAGCAGGGCAAGCTATCTTAGAGCAGGATGGGGCACTGTGAACAGTCATGGCACCAGACTGCAGCCCAGGGATTTCACCTCCATCCATGTTTGGACACACAATCACTTCCTCACATTCTCTGGCAAAACTGGAGCTGTGGTGCACACCCAGCTCTGTGAAAAAGGATCTTCAGATCTACACACCTGAATGGCAGCAGAGGTGCTGTGAGCTAATTAATAATTTTAACATTTCTTACTTTGATACAAGATGAGATTTTTAAAAAGATAACTGCTGAGCAAGTACAGAGGCTGATGAGAGAAATCACAATGATCCCTTCAGTGCAGCTGGAATGAGAGCTGGATGACACACTCGGCACAGGAAAGGTTGGTGGCAGTACAAAAAGCACTCAAAAAGAATACTTAAAAGGTGTCAGCTCAGAGGAGGATGAAAGCCCAATTTTATCAGGGCAGAGGGGAAAGAAGGAACTGTAGGGAAGGGAATGTGTGTGAAGATCACAAGGTGAAGACAAAATCCAGCCCAACAAAAGACCCACGAGTCCCAATGGATAGAAAAGGGAAAACATTACTTTTTATCCTCTCTCATATATAAAACAGAACAGGAAAGAAGTTAAAAATTAAACACATGAGTTCTAAAACGTAACTTCAATTGCAAACTCATTATATGGACCTAAGTTAAACTGCATCTGTGGTTCCTTTTTTTTTCTGTGGACCGAAGAAATTATTGGTGATTTGACTGACAGTGTAATGGAAACTTTCAGAAAATGAAGAAAACCTTTGTCACTCACCAACTCAGCACTTGCTAAGGTAAAGGACTAGAAAAAAGCATGTGGATAAAAGACTGTCTGAAGCCATCAGAATGTGCTCCTAAGAAACCATTTTTAGCAACCCCCTATTCAATTCATTCCTGCCCAATAATAAAGTTCCTTATTGCCTCCTTGTTCTGCACATGGCCAGTAAAGGATCAGGGATTTATGATTCTTTGGGACACATTGCTGAATCACCCCCCTTCTTCATAGAAAATAACGTGTATGCTATATGCATCATTTTTTCAGCCTTCTGATACAGAATCAGATCCCTCTCCGACCTAGTGAGCAGAAGAGACTGATTTATTTCAAGTTATACTTGAAAAGATGCCTTTATTTGCAAAGTATCTGGGACTGCAAAAGCACAACTGATGATATGACTGTTCTTACCTAGCTCCTCCTGAAATGAAATGGGATGGCAGCAAAGCTAGAAAGAGTTCTTCCAATTCACAAAGCCTCTGTGTGTCTTAACTGTACCTCAGGTTTAAGCATTTGAGTCATAGCATGGCATTGGGTGGGAGAAGAGAGAAGTAGTAGGAAGCTTTGCTCAGTTAGATTCATTCATCATGGATCTGGTAAAATGAAAAGTCCATAGGATATAATTCAGTTTATTTTTGGTACATGAAAAAGGTCAGCATTTGCTGTGATAAGCTGTATTGGATAGTGAGCATCAGTTTCCAAGGTTGGGAATTTAGGCTCTTCACTTGCATCTCAGTAGAGTGACTTCTTTTTTTACCAAGCAATTATGCAGAAAGCTATGATCTAAATGTTGTGTTTACCCAGAAGAGATACAGATTTTTATCTTGGAAAGTCCAAAGGAAACAGGCTTTTCTTGCATGGCTTTGTGCTGTCTTCAACCCCTGGCAGCGGCTGGTCCCAAAACTCAAGTGCCACAGCACAGCAGGGAATGAACTTTACTCACGGATTTTTTTTTTTTTTTTTTTTTTTTA
>VZRR01005972.1:231779-269554 GCA_013398015.1 Oreocharis arfaki
GTAACTTCCTCATGCTCCCTAAGCATTTTCTATAGGGACAATATTTCCCATTGAACAGGGAAATTACCTTTAAATATGCCTTATTTCATGCCTTGCTTTGGGGAAATATTCACATGCTTGAAGTCTGGCCAGTTACATTCTGGAATGAAGACTTTATGCCATTTTTCTTTGGGGAACAATTTCCAGACACAACTAGCTGGTTCAATACTTACTGTAGAGATCAAAAGAACACCATATTTTTTGTTTTGTGACCACTTGGTGCCAGAGCCCTCTGATGGGGGAGCATCCTGCGAGGGCCACTGAGCCCCTTGCAGTAGCTGAGGCTGTGCCAGACTCCACACCTCAGCACAGAGACTAGAAGCATTGAGTTTCAGATAGTGCTATACGATGAATAACAAAACCCCCCAAACAAACAAACAAAAAACAACAAAAAACCCCAACCCCCTTCCAAAAAAGAGGAGAGGTAAAAGGTATGGAGTGATTTTGTTTCCCCTGGTACCTGCAACTACAAGCCATCATTTTCCTCCCTCATCTCCACATGCTGGCTGCTACCTCATGAGGCTCCTATGAAGAGGTGTTTGCCTGCCAGCATTTTGCAGCTTGCAATATATAGTTTGATGTCAAATCCACATTCAGAAATACCTGGTTTTTTCTACTCAGGTGCTTACTTTGGCAACCAGGAAGATTGCTCTTAAGTGGTGTTGGCTGCTTAACAATACAGTTTAATCTGTGTGATACTCAATTTGGATTAGAAACTGGCAATGTTTTCTCAAGAAAACGGTCCAATCTCCTTTGGGATTTCTGCTCTTTTGCATTTTATGTAAACTGCACTTATACTTGGATCTGATGATGGGAAGTGTACAGGATCCTTCTCTTTTTAAAACAAAATTAATTTAAGTCCAGCAGGAAGAGCTTAACTATGGAAGAGTCTATATTTAGATTATTTTCCTTTTGTGTACAGCTGAGTGTATTTCCAGATCCCTTGAGCGGCCATCATGCTGTGGACATCTACAAAACATATCCCACCCTTGAAAGTCATTCCAAAGGCAGAAGGAAGACAGGAAAAGAATAATTAGCTGCAATGATCACAAAACTTAGGAAGAAGTCCCTTCCGTCCTCAGAACACAAATTTACCTTGTTTGACACCACAGTTGTTGAACTCCTTTCAATATCTTGTCATGAGTGTTAAAACTCACCCATAGAAGCACAAAACCATTGAATAATTTAAGTTAGAAAGGATCTCTGGAGATCATCTAGCTCCCCGCTCAAAGCAGCTCCTAACACAAAAATTATATCAGGTTCTCAGGGCCTTGCCTAGTCCAGTTTTTAATATCTTTGAGGGCAGAAATTACATGGCCTTTGTGGACAACTTATTCAAGTGCCTGGTTATCCACATAGTGAAAAATTGAAAAATTGCTTGAACAAAGTCTAGCAAAGGACTGATTTAAGTATAAATAAACCATTTGGTGCTGTGTAAATACTAAGAGGCTTTAAATCTTCAAGAATGTATCAATTCCAAAAGCGTCAAATGGGAAATTTAGCATTGTCAGCAGCATAGAGCCATAACTTATATAATTTTTTTAGAAGTTAATTCAGTACATACTAATGTTTCTGTTCCTATTTACTGCTCTTTCTTTTGATCCAGTCAAATACTTCTAGAGAATAAAAGTTACAATTTCCAGTGGTAACATCTTAGTAATTTTCGTAATATTTTAGTAATAATTTAATGGCCAAAAGCACACATATTAACATCCGTAACATCTTTCTCTCTTAAACAGAAGAGAGCTCCCAGAAAAAAAACCAAACCAAAACCAGTTAATTTTTTGCTAAATTGATATTAGTTTGGCTTTAATTTCTGATTTTCATTCTAGTTTTTGTGGTTATAGTTTTTAGATGGATTTTCCTTGTATTTGTTGTACAATATTTATCTGTGCTGTGTTGAATAATAAAAACTATATTTGCTTGTGCAACAAAAGGCATAGCAGAATAAATGGAATCTTTAGACACACTTATTTCAGACTTTCAAAACCCTTCAAAATCTGTCAAGCATAGAGAAAGATGGTCAAATGTGAAATTTGGAGGTAAAAACATATTCACACACTGTATTTAGATGGGTCATAAGTAGCCTCATCTAGAAACTCAAACAACCTTACAGTGGAGGTGATGTAAAAAATGAGGTCACATCCACTTCAAAGTGACCTCACTGAGAAGTTAAACATCATCTTTCACACAATTTTATGATTGGACCAGTGCTCTATCACTATTTTGGAGTTATTTTTATTTGCACTAGCATAACACCCTCACTTTAATGTATTACAACACAAGCTTGACCCTCGAGCTGCTTACAATTTTTGGAGATTTGTAGAAAAGAACTAGCTGTTCCCTTTCCAAGAAGATGTGAATCATGGTACAGCTGAACAGGATCACAGAATCTTATCTCTATTGTTATGACAAAATAAACAGTCATTACCAGCTGCAAAGAAAATAAGCTCTTCTGTAAGCAGAGCAGATCCCTAGTCTACCAGTTCACAGATATAAAAACAATGCTTTATGAAGGAAAAGTGTCATGAGAACCAGTTGATCATTAATTGCGGAGGAAAGAAAAATCCTCACGTAGCAGAGACACGTTGAAGACTGTTGATGGACCAGTAGCACTGCTCACAGAAAGGAGGTTTTGATTTGTTTCTAAAGCTCAAGATTTCAGAAGAAAACACCTGGTGGGCACACAGCTGTACAAGGTGTAGGGGACACTGGCATCCACAGGTGATGTGCCTGCAGCTGTCAGTGGCGAACACCCAGCGCCATGCTTTGCGCCCAGCGAGGTACACACTGCTGGATGGGAAAGTAGTTGACATTGGCATTGCTGCAGTTTTGCCAGAAAGTCATGCTGATTAAATACACACTTAATGGGTGTAGTTAATAACACTCAGCAATGTCCGACAATTTGCACGGATAAGGACAAGTTCAGGCTGAGTAAGCAATTGAACCACTGCTTCTAGTATGTGATAGTGCACAAAGGGTCCAAGCAGGGATTAAATCCTCCTTCAGCTAGGTACTGTACAAACAAATAGCGGGAAGAGAATCCCCCTACCGAGTTCACCGCCTTGAGCAGTGCATTGCCAACAGCAGTATCGCTTACAGCTGAGACTTGGCCACACTTTCTGAGTTAATAAGCAGGTAAGCAGTATTTGGCATTAGATGAATTCTGTGAGAAATCTGGAAGCTGGCACTTAAGAGACAAGTACTGGCAAGCAAAATGTAAAGGAACAACTTCTAATTTAGAATACCGCCATCAGTTAAAAAAGACAAAAAAAATCATATAGGTTATGGTATGACCAGCTGATAGTCCAGGGAGAACAAGTAATGCAAAAAAAAAAAAATCATGTAGTGGCACACAGCATGGCATTTAAGTAATCCAAATAAGACTGAAGACAGTTCTGTTTTTCGGAACAAAGACAATATAATTATTTTTTTCTTTGTTAAACCCTTAGATATTACTGCAGAAAGGTATGACAAGAGAAGGAAAAAAACAAAAGTCTTTCTCAGGAGACACCTGCCTGTGCAGAGGGAGAGGAAAGAAAGAAGGAGTCTGGTAGCACCCAGCCCTCACAGCATGGTGCAGGGCTTGCTCCTTGCTCATCCCTATTCGCTCCTCGCCCTGCTGACTCCCCAAGCACCACAGGTCTCCCCCTTCTCCTCAGGACATGGCCCCATGCTGGCAAGTCCCTTTGCCTGAACTGGAGTTGCTGGGGCATCCTCCAGAGAAAAGTTGCTGCAACTGCAGCCAGTACTGCCCCACCTGTGTTGTAGGTGATGCCATGTCTTGAGTGAAAAGCTGCAGAGGGGCTAGAATAAAGCTAGAGAATTAAACTTCAAGTAAACAGCAATACATCTGCTTTGTTCTCCTGTCATACCTACCCCTGTCCAGACCTTGTCCTCCCTCTACTCTTCTCTTCCTCATTTTGAAGAGGCATCTAGACAGATCCCAAAGTCAGTACTATCAACCCCTAAAGTAGTTTTTCCTTTGAACCCATTTGACTTGTGTTGCTTGGATCCCCAGCAGTCTCACCACAGAGAGCTGTCCTGGCCATTGAACACCCAGCTCCATGCTCCACATTCAGTATGGTATTTGCTGCCAGATGGAGACAGAGATAGTTTGTCTAAGCATTACTGCAATTAAGTCATAAAGCAGATTCCAGTAAAGGTGAGCTGGGGTACTGGCACTTAAGTTCAATTAGAAAAAGGATGTGAGGGATCTCTCTCTTAATCCTGGTAAAAAATATAAGTAGAGCCCCACAAAATCAAGGCATTTGAGATGCATCTGTATCCTAAGCAGCAGATTTGCTCCTTCCTGTAGTCTTACATCACATTCACTCAATTCACACAATTAATCTCATTATTTAACATTTTGCAAAATATTTCCTGGTATGCAAGCACACAAATACAGTCAGAGGATTATCCTCTAGCACCAGAAACCCCTTCAGCTAACATAGAGCCACTGAGGTCCATCGAGCAGAGGCTCTGCCTTGTAGCTCAGACACACAGGTTGTGTCTGCAGGGAGGTGATGTGGGGATGATTAAGTTACAAAAGTACCGTGTGAAAACCATTAAGTGTCACAAGTTGCCTGGAGAGTGATTTTTACACTTATCAGCTTAATGGCAAGCAAAGGCCATTAGATGCACTCTAAAAATTCCTCCCTGCTATTTGCGGGTCCCCACAGCGTGCCGTGGACACGCGCCGAGGGCTCGCGTCGTGAAATCCTGCCGTCCTGGGAAGGTGGAATCAATTAGCATGTAAGATGTGTGCTTAGCGGAATGAGCCTTGTTGCGGACACCCTACAAGAGGTATCAGCTGGGCTGTTTGCTCACATGGAGCCTGTTAGTTACACAAACACAAGGAGAGAAGATAGTATTACAGGTGAAATCCTGCAGTTCTCCTAATGAAAGTGAATTTGTTTCTCTTCCTGTTTTTCTGACTTATCCCTACTATTTGACCGTTATTAGAGTGAGGCTCGTGTGCTGGTTGAACGCCAGTTTTCTTCCTCCCGTTTGATATTTTCTCTCTCTCTCACTGTCTTTAACTCAGAGAAATTGCAAAAGAAGTGCCTAGCCTTTTCCTGGGAGCAGCACCAAGGAAGTTGTTGCTGATCTAGAAGGCTGTTTCAAAACACAGCTGGGAAAAAGAAACCCTGAGAAATAGACCAAAAGTGGCAATTTCAGAAAGAAAAGCATGCTTTTTCAATTTTCATGTTCTAACAATCTTTGACGTTCCCATTTACATTTATCTTCTCCAGTTTAAGAAGGAAGCAGTGCTACCAATATGAAGAAGTAAAGCCCCAAGAACAGCATCTTCTGGGGAGGGAAGACTTGCTTTTACCAGAAATAGAATAACCTGTACATTGATCACTCATCTTAATGCAAAGCCGAGGAATGAAATTCTCTTTTCTACCAGAGGATCTTGGGATGAACAAATGGTAATTCCTGCTGTCTGATCTGGTGACACCCTAAGCACTACTCAATCCATGTGAGTAGTGAGATATCAAGTCAGTGTTAAATTCCTTTTCTTATTCTGAAATATGGAGTCCATGGACAAGGGGAAATAATCTTGGCCTTAATGAGGTTTTCCACTTCTTCTGGCTGCTGCCTTAGTCCCTAAGACTTGGGGACTGACAGTCAGTATACTGGGTCCAATCTGCCCTGGCTGGCTGCTGTCAGGGAACACGTGATGAGTGGAGGTGGGCTATGACAAGAGCTGGAGCAGAGGTAGTTCAGCAAGAAAAGACTCTTCTGAGATCTTGTCAGTAACACCTAGATCAAATTTTCAGATCATGGCTACTTTTCAAAAGATTTGTAATTTGGAAAAAAAAAAAAAACAAAACCAGATTTTTTTTTTCAGGACCAATACAGATCTTAAATTTAATTCTTTATGTTAAAAGTGATAGTTTTCCAAACAAACCTTACCATTTTAAGACTGGAAAGCAGATGATGATGATGATAAAGATGATGATGATGATGATTATTATTATTATTATTACTATTATAGAAGCAGACCACCAGCATGGGGAATATCAACTCAAAGGGCCGACATCTGCAGCAAGTAATAACATGTAACTTTAATAATAGCCAGTACTACCAAGCAAATAAAACTGTATTGTTCTTAATTTTAGAAGTCTGGGAGCAAGTCTGGTGGAGAATCCTGAAATGCTTCTCTCACCATAGAAATACAAAAACTAGTAGTTTTCTTGCATCTTTTTATTCTGCAAAACTATGCAAAGCCTGTCATTAATTCGAAAAATCCACAGGATTTTTTTCTTTGAGTTATCAGCATGAGTGACATTGACCCCAATATCAATTCACATAAGCTTCAGTATTTCAGGCAGCAAGAGGGAAGAGTGGGAGTATCTTGAACAGAAAGCAAGAATTGAAAAAATCAGTGCAAAATATGAATAAAATGAAGAATACATTAAATAGGGAATTCATAACACAAACTTTTTATTCCTTCAGCTCTGTAACACACAGATAAGCTGAGACTCGAGCAAAATCAAACTGAAGATGGGTGGCATAAGATTCTCTCTCATTTGTGCAGAGTAAATGTATAAAACATTTAGGATCTTGAAGAAACAGGATGGGTTAAAATTAGAAATCAGCTCTTAAAATAGGAGTTCCGTGTAAGGACTGGGCTTGAGCTGTATGGTTACAGCGTCAGACAGAGAGCTGAAAAAGGAGCAGAAAATGCAGAAATGTTTTTATTCTGTTTTGCTTGGGGCAGTAGTGATGAGCTGCTTATGGTTAAACAGTCATTTTAAAAAAGTGATAGAAAGGAGGGACTGATTGAAAACATAACAGAGAGTCGGGAGAGGTACCATCAGTTGTATATCATGTTTTTCCCTGAAACGATGAACGTCCTCTGCCAGTATGAAAGCTCTTGTTTCTCTGCAAGATATGGACCTGAAAGAAAGAATTACCAAAATGCATGACTCTGCAGTAAATAAAATTTCAACTAATCACTGTATTATAAACATACTTGCTTTTACTGACAGATCACAGGTTTTGAAAAGTTTGGAAGAAAGGCTTCCCCTTCCTCCCAGAGCTTTGAATTTGCATTGTCCATTTGATGAAAATATGAAGTCATGTTCTTCATATGACAATGCAGGAGGGAAAAAAAAGGGAAATAAAAAAAAAATAATATCAACTCAGCACCATAATTTCAGAACATTTTGGTGTATTTTATTGTTTCCTCTTTACCACCCCCTCCTTCTTATCTCATGTACGGGGCCATCTACAGAAATGTTTTAAATGAAAAGCCTTTTAGTGAGCCAACTGCACCTTTCTCTAGGGAGTTCCCACTGAAATTCCTGATAACACCAAACAATGGAACTTTTTTCAAAGAGTTACAAAGCGCATTGAAAATGACATAAATTATAATTTAGAAATTTCATCCCTTTGAATACATTTTCCCTTCATTACTCAGAGCATTTTTTTGTAGAAAAACAAGCCATGATAAATCTTTCCACAGAGTAACTTAATTAAGCCAGAATACTTCCAGTAGGAGTGGGCTCCCCCAGTTATTACCATTCTGTATTTCTATTTTAGATTGCTTTTTATAAAGCAAGCAGTTAGAGAGTTGGGGAACTCCAGAGACAATTCTTTCCAAATATTTACAGCATCAATTAAAACCACAGAAGAGGGGACACAGCTTAATATGTTGCAGGCTTGACTCAGCTGCGCATATCTATTGCATTTAGACAGATTTGGATTTATGGATACATGGAAATGTATGTTAATAATAAATTGACCTCCAAAAAAAGAAATCCTGAGTGTTGTTCATGCAGGTAAATCAATGTGTTGAACGAACTTGTGCTACCTTTCTTCATACAGGCACGTAGGAGATGGAGAGGTGCAGTTACTTGAGCCTGTTTCTAGTGCTCCCTCAAAGCCATGCTGTCAGGGATGAGAATGGAAGTCCAGGAGAAAGGGGACACCCACAGAGATCAAGGGACTCTGTGTGGAACATCTTCACCTGGTGGAAGAGACAGAGTCATTTCGTGTTTTAGCTTATTGATTGCCCAGTTTAGGTGCCTAACTTACCTACATGCTGGCAGAGTTAAGTTCCCCAAATGTGGCTAGTTACTTCCATTGTACATGAAAAGAAGAGGGGGATGAGTTAAAACTAAAGTAAGTAAGCTCTGAAAGTAAGCTCTTAAATTCACTACAAAGGCCCTGGCAGGAGGAAGGTGTCTCTGACAACCCGCAGAAGCAGATCCCATCCAGTGAATTGGATTTCTCACCCACACGGGGAGAGTATGCCTGCCCAAAGGGTGATCTGCTGCAGCCAGGTTTGGTGTTCATGCCTCTCCTGGGTGCCCCTAAGAGGGGAAGAATGACCCAGGGGATATCGCTGCCTGGAGGAAGGACACCCAGCCTTGAAGGGCTGGCTCAGCAAGTGGGTGGATGGATGCTTATCCCAGTTGAGTGCACATAGAGGGGCTCCTTCAGACTGGGGCAGACATGGACTCTGTTTTGGAGAGATCTCTAGCAATTTGATTATTGCCTTAAAGTGCGGATGTGGGTTGCTAACACTATGCTTATAATTTCTGGCATCAGTGGAGAGATTAGCCAGTCCAGGAGAGTAGGATCAGTGTGGGGTTTAGGCAGACTAATTCCTCTCCCAGGTTTTATGCTATTTCAATTTCTTTAGTCTTCTGCCAGGCCAAGACACAGATCTGCAGGAATCACTGTTCTTCCAGCTTCACACAGGCTTACAAATGCCAAAATTAACAAATCAAGGTTGCATTTAATTTCAGATGAGCACATCTGAATTTCTCTGTCTTATGAAAATATTTTGCATTTTCCTCAGAAGAAATGCTTGCATACTTAAACAACTAAGCAAAACATTTCAAAAATCAACTTTTAGCTCACATCTCTGTTCCTGAGTCCGAGACTACGTATGAGTCCTCTCACTCTTCCCAGTCAGTGCTGTCCAGTGCAAAGGAGAATTAAGGAATTGGGCTCCAGCAGTGTCAGGCAATGAAAGAAAGTGATTGCAGACCCCTCGTAGGTGAGACACAGGCATCATGGTGCTTCCAGGACTGGGATCCTTCCAGACACTTCCAGCTTTTTGTTTGAGGGTCCAGCTGTGGGAACTGGTGGAAGTGCAGTGGTGAAAGCTGGGGTGCTGAGCACCACACTACTGAGTGCTGGGGCTGGTGATCCCATCAAGTCACAGCATGCCCTGTCATTTACAAACTGGAGTCCCAGGGGCTTGGCCACTGCTGTATGGGAGGACTGCAGCAGGGAGGGTTGTTGCACATGCAGAGCCTGTGCTCAAGGATAATTTCCTAACCATTGTACCCTCCTTTATTGTTTTCAGTGCTTCTTCACCATGCAGATCTTCTATTTGCAAAGGCAGATGCAGCATGGCAGGGTCTCCCTAGGGATAGCACAGGACAGCTCTTGATGAAGTTTAGACCTGGCCTGCAGCCGCTCTAAAATACTTCAGGTGAATCTGAGAGAAAGACCTGGCAACAACTCAAGAGGTTTGAGTTCTGGATTGTGCAGTCTATAAAACCACCCCTGAACATTTCATTTAAACATCTGTTGCCCAGGCCAGCCTTCTCTTTCCAACCATTATAAAGGACTAGCAAAGCCTAAACTGTGGAATTTCTTAAAAATACTTCCCTTGTGTAGGGCACTGTGACAAATACTAGGCAAATCACCAAGAGATGAAGACCTAAATCCCTAAGAGGTTATACATATGGATCAAAAAGAGTGGTTTGAATGTCAAAATAAATAAATATAAAGCTGATTTTACACTACAGGATTATGCTTGGGAGGGAAGGTTTTCCTCCTGTCTTACACAACCGAACTTCAAAAGAAGACTCCCTGTTAAACACTACTGGGTTTCTGCAGTCATGTGGATGACTTGGTTGAGCAGGACAAAGCTTTTTTTTTTTTTTTTTTGTTTGAGGGAAAAGCTCCATTTGGAAGGTTTGGAAGCAATTTCTGCTCTCAGTTTGCAAAGTGCAAATCAGGACAGTTTGTAACAACACGGAGCTATTGAGATGCAGGGAACTATTTACATAAGTAAGGTAAGCAGGATTTGACCCAGCTCCATGAGCTCTGCAGATAGCATTGTCCTGTCAATTTTCACTCCCTACAGCAATGAAGCCAGATAAATGGCTTCCTGCCATATGGCATCACCTTTTCACAAGAGATCACGAGGGCATTGCCACTGGCCGATAGATGCTTTGGAGGCAAAATCCCGCTTTGCTTCACAAAATAATTTCCAGAATGTTTTCCAAATTGGCCATGTACTATGAGTTCTCTGCTGAAATATATAAAGATGTCCTGGGTAAGGGTATCAGGAAAAATGAGACTTGTGTGTGCTACCTATGAGGTTTGATATCTTCAGCCCCTACCACTTGGCAGGTCGGAGATCTGCACGTGAATTATGTGGTTGGTCAGGGTCACTATTGCCTATTTTGGTTAGGCATGATTCTGTATGATCCCCCCATGGGCCATTCATTTAAGAGTTGGGCTCCATGACCCTTGCAGTCCCTTCCAACTCAGAATACTCTGTGATTCTATATTTTGATCCATTTCTGATGCCTTCAGAGAGAGCAGATACCAGCCTGAGTTTTGAACACAACCTTTTATCAGAAAGCTTAGACGGTCACATGAATGAAGTTTAAAAGAAGAGTTTAGCCTGTTAGTTGGAGATCTTCCTCAGTATCCAGGCTGTGCCTTATCCATAGGTGCTTCCTCTCATCCTCTCCTGCCCATCAACTATAGACTAGCTAGTTGTGATGTGTCTCATGATTGTGCTACACCAAAGAAAATCAGAGAAAATAAACTATGTTATTCAAACTTTACTTCAGAAAAGAGAAAATCTCTCAGGAAAGCACTCCTTCTCTCTTATTTATGATATAAAACTCTAGAGTCTCACACCTCAGGAGTGGATGGCTTTATACTCTCTCTCTCTGTACAATTTAGCCCACCAAGAAACAGCTGATAAACTTCAATCTCTTCTCACAGCATGAGTTTCTTAATGCCTCTGCCTCATTTGTTCATCAGCACTTTATGAGAAAATAAACAAAAACACTCTCTGTTTGCCCATTGTCATCAAGGGCATCTGAACACTTCCTGCCAGGAGAGGTGGTTGTACCACCCTTGGAGCAGAGGAGATCGCATCTTTCTTCTGCCTCTGCATTTACAATGGCCCATCTACAAAGCTGGAATCCCAGGGAGCCTAATCAAAAGCCTCAAGACACCCCAGGGTACATGTTATTGTCTAATAAGACTAAGCAGTGCACGCTGTTAGCACCAGCATCAGGCTAGTGTCAGCATCTCTGCATACTTGGGCATCCCTTGGAGGAATCCTACTGCTCTTATGGAGCAGAAATTGTTACAGATGTAAAAAGCAGACTATGCCAGTCATACAATGATTTTTGATAGGGTTAAAAATAAAAATAGATCCTCAGTGTTCCCCTCTGGAAATAGTTTTCTTCCTCACATCAGTTTGCAAAGGACATCAACGCTTTTTTTTCAGTTCATCCTATCAGCTACAATAGAAAAGGGGTTCAACAGTGCCCCAAAATAGCCCAGGATCACAGGTTTGGGTTAAAACCCACAGATTTCATCACAAGTCCACTGGCCAACATTTTAATGTTTTTTAGAAGTGCAGTTCTGCGAGAGGCTCAATGCAGTTTTTACCATCCATCCCTCAAACTGGGCAGCAGTGAACGTGCAATCTTCAAATGATTAGCACAATGGATTTTTCTCCAAGAGAATTGTTTTCTTCTTGTCTGATGCTTTTTTTCTTTTTTTGCAGTTCTGGCTTTTTTTGCAACCATTCCCCCTCAAGTCCATTTTTTTCCCCTCCACAGTCCCTTCTAACAGTATTTTTCTTCCTTGTTTTTAGCTTCTTAACTGGATAGACATGGATTATTCGACCCCACTTCTGCACCCACATGTGCTGCTGTCAGAGATGTGCAGCTGGGAGGGACATTGTCCATGCGGGCTTTGCTCATCCAGCATCTCTCTGAAGAGAGGGAGGAAACGGGTTTGTATGAAAGACACCTAATAACACTCATTTGCTTCCAACCTTTATGTGAGGTGCAGCATGGAAAAGATGCTGGGGAGGGGATTCACAGTCTACAGGGAGGCCCCTGTGCCCAGAGAGAGAGAAAAAACAAGGGTCTGCTTCTACGCTGCTCACTGTACCCTGAAAGTGAGAGAATGTACATGTGAGACTGTAAGTGCTATAATCAGGAGGAATAAATACTCTGTTAAGTCCTATTTATACCGTTCTTAGGCAAAGGGAGACCTGAAGACCTTTACATCTTTCCTTTCCCATCAATGAAATGGTTAACAAGCGGAAGAAGGGCCGAAGCAGAAGTGTCCTGGGCAGACCTACAGCAGTGCTGCCATTCCAAAGAGCAGAGTGCCAAGAGTTCAGTTAAATGTGCTGTCCCATGACCCGGACTCCACAGTGCTCCTTGTCCTCCACAGCCACAGCGGGGCAGGATGATGTCCAGCCCATGCACTGGCTACACCTCCGTGCCTACACACTCTATTTGTGTGCAGCTAGCAGGGTACAGTGTGACAGCCTCTCAGAACTGCTGCAAAACCTGACGCAGAGAGCACTCTTCCCAGCAGAAGTACCTCCCGTAGGAAAGGTCTTCTTGTTTGAAGTCAATTCCAAAGTGATTTTTAAAGGGTTTTGCAGTCTGCTTCAGTGGGGAACTGGGACTTCCTGAGAGATTTCAAATGTCCCTCTTTTAAAGTGTTTATTATCTGGTACCAAGTGGTTTTCACATGGGGTTTTTGCATTTTAACATTACAATATTGCAAAAATATACCCAGAGACATACACACACAAAAAGAAACATATATAAAAAAGTAAAATAAAATAGAACACTAAGAAAACTAACCAAAACCAGGAATATCTCAGCAATTCTCACTGATTTGGTTTCTTGTACTGCCAGGGATCATTTTAAAAGTCAAATTCTCATCAGATATTGAGGCGGGAGGGAGGGAAGGGAAGGAAATTCATGACAGATTGTGCTGTGAATTCCTAAGCCTGGAGTTTTGTTTGTGATTTATCATTGCTCAGCCTTATCAACCACTGATTGAGTCTTTCCTCTCTCAGCCCTCGAGGGTGCAGTCTGTGGTCTCCTGCAGTTCCCTCCCAGATGCCCAGCTTCTCTAAATGCTAATCAGATGATACGGACCCTTCTGTGATCTTGTGAAGGGCTCTATCAGCAGTTTGGTAGAAACACCGTCATGTAAAAATGATACTCCCGTGTCATCTCAAAGAGGTGTCTGCCAGGAAGCAGGGTAGAAACACAACATCAAATGGTTTGTATATTGTCAGCTCCTGCAGTTCACCCTGGGATGTGTTGAATTGTGGACAAATACTTACGTGGCATGGCTTGTTACAGAACTTGGGCTTCTGTGAAGAAAATAGATGTTTTATAACTCATTAATTTTGTTTCTTTATTTGCTAAACTGAATTAAATTCAAACAAAAAACTCTGCTGTTCCAGATAGGATAGGCTTGGGGCCCAGGTCCTAGCAACTTTAGTTTTCTCACGGAATGTATCATCAACATCTACAGGCAGCAAGGCCGGCAATCTCCTAACACATAAGCAAGCAATGAAGCAGTGTATCCCAACATATAAGTAAGAAGGCAGCTATGCCACCAAACCACTATTCCTTGGTGCAAACTGCCATGCTAAAGGCAGAGGAGGAATTCTGCTTTTCCTCTTTGAGGGCAAAACTCCTTGTGAGAGGCATCTACTGGTACAATATATATGTGATCCTTCCACTGCCAGCTCCTGGCTGAGTGGTCCTTGGATCAGAGGGTGGCAAGAGGCTGCCTCAAGAGCTCTGTGTCTGCCCAGCACCTCCGTTGTGTCACATCCACCAAGGGCCACCTCTGGGGTGTGTTACGGACAGACTTGTCCAGGCGTTACCTGGGATGCAGGCTCTCCGAGGACTTCTTGGACAGATCTTGTGGGGTACTTCTCAGATGCTCACAGGGTTGCAGCTCTCTGTCATGGGCAAAGTGACCATCTGACCATATCAATTAACCAGTTTAACCAATTAACCCCATTTAACCAATAACCAAAATGTAATATAATATGTAAGATAATAAAAATGCTGGGTACAGCCTGCCCTTCCCTTTCATATGCCACTCCCTATTCCACAATTGTCCTCAGCAGAGAGGACAACGGTCTACTCCTCTCCAACCTCAGAGAAGGGTCTGGATTGCCCTCTGTGGACAATTGGTTTCCTGTGATAGTCCAGGGAGAGAGGAAGGCACCTTTTCAGGACTAGATTTCCCTCCAGAAACATGCAGAGGCATCCACATAGAATTTGCCTAAGGAGTTACAAGGGAAATCCACTCCAGCTGTGCAACATTATTCCACTATCTAATTACAAAAACCATGCAAAATTTAATTAATTCCTTTTTGCTACTACTATTCAGGTTAAAGCTATCTCAGCTTCTGTCATTGAATATGCCCAAAAGTTTCAACCTGGGATCAGTCAAAAATCATTTATTGATTTCAATTTGCTCAGACAACAAAGAAAAACTACTCCACCCTACACCCGAAAGCACCATGACAGCCTTTAAGGAAAAAGCCAACCACCTGTGTCACAATATGCAGAAATACTCATCAACCAAGCCTGCTGAATTTAAGCAATCTATAGAGATACTGTGATATAAAAATGGCTAATAAAATGTGTCCTAGGAACACAGAGGCATCTCCTAACCTAAGGCCATGAGGAACCCATTCCCCAGCCCAAGAATTGCTTATATGACAATTTTGGGAGCAGATCTGCTACCTGGCTCTCACACACCACCCACCCACAGACCCTGCACAGCTCCACAGGTCATTTCTTCTCTTTCAGCTCTCTGCCCCTGAAGCTACAGTGCCCAGGTGAGAAAAAACACTGGGGTTTCAGGCAGCACAATGGCCCCAAGCTGCCCACAACCACCACACATTAATGGAGTGGGGGGGTTAAACTCACTGCAGGGCTATTTTGCTTAATTAGCAGCAAAGCAGTTTCAGATATTAATTACTGCTGGCACTGCAGGGCCAAGTTCAGTTCCCAAAGCTTTACCCAGAAGTGTAGGAGACTATGGAGATACAACCTGATATGTTTATCTTTGTGAAGCACGCTCTCTGCCTCAGTCGTGTGCCAGATGTAGCCACAGCTGCAGGAAGTTGTTTATCTGCCCTCGTGACCTTGCAGAAGTGTCGGGTGATGGTAAAATCATGTTTTTATTGAGCATCTCTTCTCTTCAACTGGAAATTCTTCACCATCAGTTAAAATGTATTTTAAATTCTATAAGGAAGCCAAGCACTGATACTGCAGAGCTCTGTAATCCAAATATATACTTTACGGTGTGCTCACTGAAAGAGTTTATTTTGGTGAGCTAGCTTGAAAACACTCACCTTAGGGAAAAAAAATGAAATGTTTGAGCACCTGTGGTAGCTACTGTTATTAGCACCCTTTCTAAATCTCATAAATCTGTATATTTATTGCTCTTTACATCTCCATTCTTATAGAAACATCATCTATCCCATTAGCTGTGCTATGACATTATTCTGGAGCATAAGGAAGATCCTATGAGCTTTTGGCTGTGTTGTCCAGGACTACTGGGGCACACGGGCACTTGGCATCTCTGGGATTTCACTAAGAGTTGGAAACAAAATTATACTAGGTCCCTCTGAAAATTTTATTCTTTACAGTTCTCCAAAGGAGAAAAAGGATACCGTGTGTCAGATAATTCTGTGAAAATAAATTTACAGCTGCAAACGACAGAGCAAGAGCTTTTGTCAGTAGAGCTAGATACTAATATACATTGATTGATCAACACTGTGGTGTAAGTGATAGTCCTGAGCATGGGAGAAAAAGGATTAAGCAAAATACAAATGGTATGTATCCATCAACCTTATCACTCAGGAGAAAAAATAACAGTGTCATTAGCTAAGTTTCCAAAATAGCCCAGTTTCCTGCTTGAAAGTCAATCCTTCAGAAACAGGTTAAGCCTTCATTTTGTTATGACATGCTGGTAAAGTCACAAGGGTGCCTTTGGTCTTTTTCTGTCAACATTAACGTGCTAAGTGAAAATAATTGTTGCAATGGAAAATACTCACTTGGCGCATAATACATTATAATTATCAATATTTCTCTTTAGTTCAACAGAAAGATCTGTTCACCAAAAAAAGTGAGTAAAAGGATTTGGTAATGCTTTGTTTTCATTTTCTCCTCTACTTTTAATCCCTTCATTTGAGTTGAATTAACATAGTAATTTTAGTAATTCTTTATCTTTTTCATTTTTAGAATAAGCAATGCAATTAATAGTAAGGTAGTCACTTGAATATTAAATATTCCACATAACATTAAAATCAAGGCACATTTATTATGCCTGCTGGTGCTGTATTCAATTAGATGCTTCTGCCTTAGCTGGTAACTTCCAGACATTTGCAGTAGCTATGTTTAGACACATTTACTATGTGCTCATGACAAAACCAGAGCCATAGATGCTTTAAAGCTGGGAGCAGATCCCCATAAAGACGAGGCTGCTCTTGAAGGTTTGCATTGACTGGAGGTCAAATTTGAGAATTACATAATTCTTTGCTGCAATCTCATTTGTTAGGGCCCAGAGGTAATCTGTTTACATTTGGATACAGATCTCATTTTTAAAAAAGAAAAAAGTTAATTCAGTGTTCTGGAAAGAGCTGGGAGCAAATATCTTATTTAGCCACAGGGAAATGACAACTCCAGTAGGAGCAGCGTAAATATCCCACCTGTTCCTGATGAGGTGCCTTATTTCTTTTTCTGATAGACATCCTGATGGGGCTGAATGGGTAGGTCTTGTCTCTACAGTCATTTTGGCCCTGGAATGCTTACTGTTCCCCTTGGGAAAAGGGCCTGCTAAGAACCGTTATGGTGGCAGTACCACAGTGTTGCTACTTGTGGTTATGAGACTCGGTAGTTCCCTTCACATGGGACACCCAGAAACCATTAAAGACCAGTAACCCTCACTTACCAGTGACATGAGGACAGACTAAGCCTCATCCAAGATCTTCTAGCTTCCCAATGGAAAGTAAATCCTAATTTGCTTGTCTGGGCAATTAGATGCTGAAATACATAGACTTAGAGCACCCATTTTTTTCATAATGTTAGCTTGAGTCTGTGTATTGTATGACTCTTTACTTCCTAAAATCTTTGCCTTTTTTCCAAAGGCAAAGAGCTCCCCTCTAGACAAAATAACCCTCAAAGTGGACCTAGAACATCATAGGATTATACGTGAACACAGTAGAAACCTCCAACTTCACAAAATTGTCCTCCTGCATTTTCAGTGCCATATAATCTTCACATGGAAAATCTTTGAGGTTTCAAAACTGACAATGAGGTGGACCAGATGAACACACTGTCACTCAAACTAAACTGTATTCAGGTATTTATGAAGTACTGATTGAACTCCCGTTGCAATAGGATGCCTTGTACAATTCTTGGTCATATAATATACACTGAGTAGGAAGGTTAGATTTCTTCTTTATGTGTCATGGATTAAATTGCTGCCAGAACAGTGGGATTCATTCTGGTGCTTGCAATCAAGGAGCGACCCTGCTCAACTGAAAGAAATTCAAAGAACAGCCATAAAGGACACGCATCTTTCACGGACAGATAAGATACCAGTGGTAGTTCTTATTTAAATTAACAAATCAGAACAGAGATGATTTGATCATAGGTGCATGCACTTGTGTTGAGCCTACAAGCTGGATATTTTAATCTGCAGGAGACCAAGGTATAATAAGTCCATAGAGTGAGAAGTTGAAGCCACACAAATTCAGTTTAGAAATAAAGTGCAAGCTCTTTGGCTGTAAGGATAACTAATCATTGGAAAAACTTATCAAAGCTTGTGGGAATTCTCCACCACTGAAAATTTGTAAGTCAAGAGTAAATGTCTTTTTCTTTTTCCTAAAAGGTATTCTAGGTCAAACTTTTGTGGAAGTCTCATGTCTTTGCTGGGAAGGAAGGCATCCTGTATGTCCACAGGGGCTTTGGAGTTTATGGCACTGTCAAAACTGAAGTCACAAAGACTCATTTTGATTAGAATTATTTAAAATGACATAAAAAGTAAAAAAAACCAAACCAAAAAAAAACAAAAAACAAAAAACAAAAACCCACACCAAAAAACCAGAAATTATCTCTTTTTCCTTTTCTCAATTAAATATCATGGCAATACACACATTTTCACAAAACATTCCATCTGAAATCAATCAAAAAAGTGCTCCTAAATGCACCGTTGGGAAATTTTGGCCAACTCTTGTTTAAAAATACCCCATGAACTCTCTGTGCTTGCTGGTGCTTTTTCTGTCAAAACCTCCAGTTGAGAGCAATACAAACTGTGATGCTATGAGAAACTTGGGGCTGCGCTCTATAGGCAATTTCAACTCAGGCATAAAACAATAGAGGTGATATTTTATATGTGGCATCACTAATGTTCAACAGCTTCGTTAAACACAAACATTTTAAAACTGAGTGTTCTGATCTTTTCTGTTATTCTGTTTCATTAAGAAACAATCTAAGAGTTGAACAAACTCTTTTATGTCTCTTCCAGAGATTTATCTTTTCTTGTCTCTACCACCTATATTCCTTTTGTTCACACCATAAATCAAAGTTCCAAGCCAGATATTTGTAATAAGTCTATAAAGAAAACAGAAAGAGGTGTGGTGAGTTTATCAGCTTGAACCACTCATTTAAGTTTCTGGTGTACATAAAAATTCCAGACTTAAGTCTCTTGACTCTCCCTTCCAAAACATTTCCTGTAGAGTTGGGGAAAAAAAAAAGAAAAAAGAAAAAAGAAGAAAAAAAAGAGGGTGAGGAAAAGAGAGAGAGGGAGGTTTTTGGAAGGACACACATAAAAAAGCTATAGTAGCAGGCTTTATTGGATCCTCAGCAGTGGCACGGCATGTTCAAACTAGCCCCACTGTGCTCCCAGGCTGCAGGATTCACCAACCACCTTTGCTTTCCAAAGCACAGAATGGAGGTAAGAAGCCTGAGATTTATGCCTGTTCTTCATTTCCATCACAAAATGAAGAAATAATCCTCTTTTGTTTTTTTGGGAGCGTGCAAGAGTTTTGGTACAGGCCAGACTGGAGCTCCTGCAAGGTGCGAGCCAGCCCCCTCCATGTGCAAGGGCTCCGGGCTGCTGGTGGACAGCAGCGGGATAGCTCCGTGTCAACCCCACAAACAGGAATCCAAAACCCCAGGGTGGAAAACTTCATGCTGCTCAGAAATCCCTTTGTTTTCCCTTCCCTGGCATCTCAAAAATCCTGTACAATAACAGCTTAGTACTAGTCACAGAAAGGCTTGAGGAAGCAACAGAGAGCTGCATCAATTTATTTTCATTTCCTCCTAAGTAGTGTCTTCTAATTCATCGGATCACTTTCCAAGTCTCTTTAGATCTAAGTGGAAACAAATGCTGCATGCAGAAGAAAGGAACTGAGCAGAGAAAACCGTCCACTGTCATTGCATTTTTAGGTGGGACAAACCCTGAAACTGCCTCTCCAGTACATCACTCCAGCACGGGTCACTGGGAATTAATCCATGCTTTTCCTTAAGTCCTCAAGCCAGATGGAAGCTGTTGATTCCATTTGGAGGTGAACTAGGGAATTTAACAGGCTAAAACTGTCTGAATGAAATGAAAAACTAGATGTTAGATGCATATTTCCTCAGCCAGGATGAATTTTCAGGGAGCTCGTGAGCAAATCAGGAGTTGAATTCATCCACAGGCGACCTTGGTAGTAAAGGCTGAATCCAAAAGTTTCCAATAGATCCTCTGATCACTAAGAACTGGGAGGCACATGAGATACTGCTAAAACTAATTTTTGCAGAGGTAAGGAGGAAGCAAATGCTGCCATGCCCAGATACCTGGTCAGGCAGGGGCTGAGGGCAAGCAGATGGACTCTGCATGACTCTTGCACTGATGGCCCAACAAAATGCAGGAGTGACAGGCAGCAGGCTGGCCATTCAGTGGGCATTCACAGTTCTGACATACACTGCTCATGACAGTCAGACCTCTGGCTATCATGCTAATAAATATGAGGAAGGTCCTGAGCTTAGCTCTATCCCTGTTCAGCAAAGCCACTGAAGCTTGTGTTTAGTCCCTTGCTGAATAGGGAGGGACTTCTGAAATAAGACCTAAGTCAGCTGCAGAATGACTGAATTTAAAGGATCAGGAAGAGTGTCTCTTGCCCAGTTAGAGCTCTGACATGCCAGGGTCTGTCCTCTTGGCCAGCAGCATTTGCACACCTTCCGAGGCCAGCCCATCAAGCCCAGACCCACCATGCAGGATGCCCAGTGCTTACATCCCCATATCCCTGCCAATGACAGCAGAGAGAGGGCCACTTATAGCACTCTGATATGGTGTAAATGAGTGGCAGTTAAGGAGAGGTGTTTATCACTTATTGCCCTGTGCCATGTCTACGCTGAGCACTGGCTCAGACAAGCTAGCCTAGAAGGTTTAGTGATCTGGCTGTATTTCTCCTCACACCCATGGGCTGCACAGTTGGAAAGGAAAACCTAAATTGTTTACATAGTGGTACAAATTGCTGTGGTTTTCACATCCCTCTGTCATCCTTCTCTAACTGCTTCAGGAGTGATTTCAGTAGGAATAGTATTCTGCATGTAAAGTCCAGCAGAGCTAGGGGTATAGCACATTGCTCTGAGCTCCTGGCACATTGCTCTGTGCTCCTGGCACAAAGAGCAGAAGCACATGCAAAAAACACATCCTATTGCTCTGACAGTCATCTTGTTGCTCTCAGTCCAAGGGGTTTGAAACCTGTCAGGATAATATTTCATTAAAACAGCCAAGAAAACAGCACTCTGGAGAGACAGCCTGCATCTCCTCCTAGGTAACAGTGCCAGCCCCATGTGACCTCAGCTTTGTTTTGAGTCCGGACAATAAGAATGTTTATTAACCACTGTCTCAGCTGCTGAGCCGAGATGAATCACACAATGAATCTGGCAAGCAAGTCGTGATGTTAGCCAATGCTGCTTGCATCTGAACACACGGGCTGGGATTATTCATCGCCAGAGACCCCCCATGCCTCAATCATATCTGCCCGCTCATAACTGTTTATAAAGCTAGCCCTTAGTTCACAGAGCAGCAGAGCAGTATGTGTCAGTGCAAATACACAGGTAAGGCACTACAAGTAATTAACTTGTGGATGACCTTTCATTTGCCTTAACACTTCCAAGGTCCTTTTTAAATTATTTTTCCCAGCCATACACACAGATGCCGATGAAGTGGACACCAATGTGCTTGTCTAGCTGTATCACAAGAAGCCTCTCTGGCTTCTCACGTATCTATCAAACCCAGAAGACTGTTTCCACTAGGAGAAGATGCAGCATATTTTCAAAAGTGCTTTAAAACTAACGTCAGCCCCCAGCTCCTCTGGTTAGCTGCTTCCATTTTAAAAGATTTGCTTCTTAGTTCTGTGCCCCCAGCTCAGAAGTTAATCCTGTGCCACCATGTGTGTGACAGACCTGGTGGGTAAGGAAATCTCAGCTCTCCTACCTAAAAATCACCAGATATTTATCACTGATTGGCTGCATCTGAACATGCTTGCAGCATGCAGTGCTCCTCAGGCACTATTTCTCTCTCAGCTGAAGCCAGTATTTATCACAATTCTACTGGCGTTTGTAATGTTAAATCTCTAATAAATATTTATTGAGAAAATTACTAACATAACACTTTCTTGATGAACATTTTCTAGAGATTTTCAGTCAGTAAGCACACCAAGTAAAAAAATTTCCTTTAAAAATCTGTTACTGCAAAAATGAATTAGAAAAACAAGATAAAAAGTAATCAAACAGCTGGCAAAAAGGAGTACAAAACTTCAGCATATGCCAGCAAGGGAAGAAGTATACAGTAAAGGGTTTGAGAAAATACATGTGTGAGCTAAAGTGGAACTGATTCCCTTCTCACTCCAGGTTTCGTTCAGGACTAGACTGGGATTTGCAACAAAAACTATAGATAAAATTGATTTCCTTTGAATAAAATCCCATTCTCTTGCACCTTCACTTGAAAACAAAAAGCCAGCATAAGTTTGTCTCATCTACCACATCAGACTGAAAGCTCAGACGTATTTAAGATCAAGTCCTGCTAAGCTAACTTAGCAGTTTGAAGTACAAACCATATACTGTTAGCATAGACCTTGCATCTTTTTTGCCCTTTGTAGCAATGTGGCATTAATAACAAAGCAAAGATGTTGCTTTCCAATACTACACTAAATTAGTTAATCAGGAAGAGTTAATTTGCCCAGATTATATTTATACAATAAGGATAAATGAAAAAAATATTGAATATTCATAAACAGCTTTCATTTCCCATGTGACATGTTTGCCTTTAGCAACACAAATTATTTTCTACAGCTGTTTTTACAGCTGTTAACTTTACTTAGTAGTTGAAAACCTGAATTTCTTTCTAGTCACAGGTCACAGACAGTAAGGGTTCACTGAGTCTCTGCATCTTTCCCAAGGCAGGATCACCAGTAAGTATAAGCAGATACATGAATTTAGCCTATGACTTCGTGTTATGGCAGAGCACTGATAACACAGGGAAAAACTACACATCTGCATTCTGTAACAGGGGAGTAGACCGGCATTTTCAAAGCTAATGTTTGCCTTTTTGAAGCAGGTGGTAACCCTGGGACACAGGCACATTCTTTATCTCCCATACAAAAGGAGAGGTACCCACTCCAAAAAATGCCCAGTTGAGCAGGTGCTTCTGCTACTCTGTAATGTCATTCTCATAGTCCATGACAAATGTGGGTCATGCTCCTGTTAATGATTTCATCTATAGACTGGAACATCTTCTACCACCCCAGACAATGGGACCTATGTCCTAAAATCCCTTCTGGTTTTGAGATTGTTCTTCTTAAACAGGCACCAGCATTAAAATATTTTTCATTCGAGTCCCAGAGGGTGTAGCAAAAGCCCACTAATGTCATCTATTTCCATGGAGTGTATAAAGCAGCATAGAAATGGTCTGTGTTTCCTTGAGGGAATTTTGATTCTTCCCAATTGTGAGCTATATATGTTGTAATTACTTTTCTCATCGCTTGCCAAGTTTATTTAGAGCTTTCCTTCTTCAGCTGTTATCCCTGAGAAAGCTAACTGCCCTCCATGACTTTTATCAACCTTGGTCTTTCTCCTCTGGCAGGCAGTCAGTGCCCCTGAACTCTCAAATCTTGTATTTGAGTCTGAGAGTTTCAAAAGAAATCTCAGGGAGAAACCTTTACTTTTGAACCCATGCCTGAATGCAATCTGTGTATTCCAGGAAAATCCTAATCATTTTACAAGCAAAGATGTTCTGACAGATTTCTAAATTTAAAAAAAAAAAAAAGAAGACAGAGACAGGTGTGTCCTTTGAGGATTTTTGTACAATGTTAGACAATTATTTTCTGCTCTTAAGGGCTTGAATTCTGCCCCTGCCAAGCCCTGTGGTTGTAGCATGGACCGGTGCCCTTTGACAAAGAAACTGTTAATGATTCAGCCCTGACATTTTTAAGTTCTCTTCCCTGCTCTCATTTTAACCATAACTTACTTATAATCTTAAGTAAAGGTGTATTTACTTTTCATTAAGCTATTCTGAAAATCAAAATGTTTCAAGTGATAATTATGAGCTTTAGGTAGTTTTCTCCCTTACAAATTTCCTTAGTGTCAGATAATGATAGTTTTGTAAAACTCCAAATGCCAGTTCAGATAGCAAACAACAGCTTGCCCAGACTTAGCTTTCACAGCACATTACCAGTCTGAGATCAATACCATATCATACAAGCGGAATAACGCTGCTTTTATTCCCAGGGTAAAACTCCAAACTGTCTCAGATGCCAAGCTGACTATTGGCAAGATACTGGCTAGCTGTGTTTGGTGAAAACTCAGCAAATAATACAGCTGAATAGGGAATAAATCATGTATCTTAGCATCATGGCTCTAAGACATGTAGAGGTCTCACCTTGAAGTCTATGGACTCCTGTGCATGAATTATGAATTAAATCTATGCAAATACAACAGTGTTTATCCCAGGAACACGGCACCAATCCTGAATAGGAGCTCTCATCTTATCAGAGACTGATTCCTGCATTCCGTCAGCTAGTGGAAACACGCACATTTTATAATTCAAAAGCCATAGTGATCCCTTGAATGGTGGGAAGTGCGTTTCAGTGTAACTTTCTCACATCTCTAAGCGTGCTTTTTTTGTGCTCTGTGATTTATGTTTTCTTGGCTACAGTATCTCATTATATTCCGCCAGTGATCAAAACTAGTAGAGAACAAGCCAGCATTTTAAACTGCAGAATGTAGCAATCTGATGGCTTTCTTGGTTTACTTGCCCACAAATTAGAGACATGTATGACTTTACCCCATTGTGTTAGTTAGTTGTATCAAAGAATGTTTTGACAACTAAGGTTTCTAGACCCACTAGGGCCAACCAACTAAACACAGACCATTACATCCTATAACCAAGTATCTAGATTTTAAAATCTTCACCCGTGCTGACTTTAAGCATGTTGATACAAGTCTGAAAGACTGTGGCCTCTACTTCTACTTTCAGGGTTGTCTTTGTGCTAAATTCACATTGAATCCTATCTCAGAGATTACCAAGAAACCTAACTGTAGCTATTTTGCTCACAAAGTTTTTGGGCTTCATTAGCAAATGAAAGTATTTGTTGGGAAAAAAAAGTCTGAACAAAGCAACCAGCAAAAAGAATCTGAGTAACTGAATAATTCCCCAATTCTCCCTTATAAATGAGAAAAAAAAAAACCAAAAACAAACCAAAAACCCCAAAACCCAACAAAATCACTACATAATATAAGCGGGTAAATCTGTTAAGTCTGGAGTTGCAGTGAAATCTGCTGTGGGCTGCCCAGTAAATGATGCTGATTTTTGTCCCTCATACAGACAAATTCCTTTGAATAATATGATGGCCTAAGTTGAAAATCTCCAAAGCAGAGCTTTCCTTTCCCACACCCTACAAGCATTTCATGAAGATCTAACAGACATTATGGCTTACAGTGGCCCACACAAGTCCAGCTTTGTGACACACAAATCTGAGCTCGTCTGATCTCTCCAGCTTTTCCTATTTGGTTCATCCAACCCTCGATCCTCCTTGTCTGCTTTTGCACATCATCTTTCCAAGCTCTCTCTCCAGTCTCCATATACCAAAACCTAGTAAGTTTTGTTATAAGTGATGTCTCACAGAAGTCTATAAACTGTCTGGGTAGGCCTCCTTTAACAGGCAGGAAACACGAAGCAGTTACATTTACAGTTAACTCTCTTGCATGGCCCAGGCTTTTGTGAAAAAATACTCTTTTTAACTTAGTGAAAACCTCTTTGCATGACACTCATCAAACCAACTCTGCACCCAGGAGCATAAATAATCTATACCCATTTTTATTCTGGATCCATTAAGATTCTCCTTCCCTCATGCAGATCTTCAGCAGGGAGGACAATTCAGCTCAATAGCTGAGACATCCATGCTTAGGTAGAAAAAAATTGGCACTCTGGGGATACTGTCTCCATCAGTTACATCAGGAACCCACCCAAACAGTTTAATCTATTCACCTAATTTTCAGATAGATAAAGTTAGGTAAATTGAACTCCATCCATCAAGATGGAATAAGCGTCACAGAGCTGAGAACAAGTATTTGCCACAGAAAGCCAACAAGCAACCACAAACGTCTGCAATTGTCGAAGTTCAAAGCCTGCAAATGCAAAAATCAGCTGTTGCAGACAGCCAGCGCGAGGAGAGCCTGCGAGGTGGGAGCGCTGCTGCTGGGAGGATGCTGGAGGGATGCTGGAAGGATGCTCCGGGCCCTCCCAGGCAGCAGGAGCCGGAGCCCAGCGCAAGGCGGGCGGGTTTCGGGGAAACCGAAGAGTGCTGGTGCCACCTAGAGGGAATTACTCGCCTAAAAAGTGGGGAAATCGTTACCGCACACGGTGTCACAAAATTTGACACAGATGTACAGCATTGGGGGAACAAATCCTAGAAAGGAAGGGCTCTCTCTCCCTGCTGTGCAAACTATATACACAGCATGAGCAGTAGCAGCGTACAACTTCAATCTTCATCTCAGTATAGCTTGCAATTATAAATGCAGATAGCATATTTAAGACAGCCAACTGCTGATTCCTCTTCCCTTCAAACAATTCCCAAGCCCTACAGTTGTATTCCTTCCCTTCTTCCTCCAATTATCTGAACTCCGAGGAAATAGCCAACAAGCTGACCACATCTGGAGGCTGGATCCCGCTTTCCTGTAGCAACAGCCATGGCTGGAGCCAGCTGCCGTGGAGGGTGCCTTGGGCGTCCAGAAAGCACTGACTACGTGGTCAGGAAAGCCTCAGGGATGAAACTCCACAGCCCTCTGCAGACCACCAGCTTTTCCAAATGACCCATCTGGAGTCTAGCATCTTCCTGGGCAACTTCAATCTGCTCTGCATTACAGCAGGAAAATGGCCAGCACCCACAAGCAAAGGAAGGATTCAAGCATAAACATAAATCATCGTATTTCTCTCATCATTAAATCTGCCACCTCCAGCCTGTGTTTTACCATGATTACTGCAGTGACAATAACTCCCATAGCGCCTATGTGAGCTATGGAGCTTGGGGGAATGTTGCTGATGGGTGGACTCTGTGACCCTCTCATAGGAGATTAAAGAAATTTCTGAGTAAGTGTTGACCAAAACACTGAGGACCACAGCACTTTCCTTAAGCTGCTGCATATAGTCACTGCCATGGGTTGGTCCACGGGCACAGCACTCATGCTGTGGCTCTTATTTGCCCCACAGGAAATCCCACATGGCAGCAGTGCTGAAGCCAGCTGGTAAAATTTAAAAGAGACCTTTCTATCTGTTCTGGCTGCAGTTTTCTCAGACACTAATTCTCTCCCTTCCCACCTTTGTGTCCTGGTAGAGTGCAGAACAAGTCTTGGGCCATGCCTGCTAAATCCCGCTGCCTGGCTTTGCTGCTAGCAACACTGCAGTCAACACATCACAGCTGGAAACACGGCTTGCCATGTAGAATTAGTGCCTCGTACACTAAACACCCGCATGCCGAAGATTCCCGGTCTTTATTCCTTAGAGCTCAGCTCATGAAAGAGTTACTTGATATCAAATATTTGGTAGTTCACTGACCTCCATGAGAGATGCACCTCCAAGGCTCTGGGTCAGATAAATTTGTAAGATTATTAATGCCAAAGGGTTGCGTACCTGTCACCCTAAATGGGAACACGGCAAGATGCGCTGCATATCTTTGGGTATGTGGGATGGTCCTGCTGGAGTCCTGCTGTCATACACCTGATCTATTCCCCAGCAGCACACCTTCTGGCCTTCACTGTCTCATAGGCACTGTAACAGCCACATTCCTTATCCTTCATTTTACAAACATCCCCAAAGCCTAAACTCCACAGAAGAATGTAACTTGACTGCACTAGAAGCCAAGGATCCACTCAGACAGCTGCAGAGCCATGCCATACACCCAGCCAGGAGTCTTTAGACCATGATTTCATGAAAATGGCAACTGCACTGGCCACCAAAATTGTTGAGCAAAGCTATCTGAAGTTTTAGAAGGTTGCTGTTCAGACAAAGGAAGGACTTGCTTTATAGGCCAGACCATTGCTGCCCCTTGTCTCATCTGTCTTGTGGAAGCCGTAAAAGGAGCAGACTGCAGAGACAAGGATGCAATGCGTCTCCATTGTGTTTCAGACAGGAGATGAGGCTAAAAAGAAAGAGGTGCATCTGCCCTGTTTCAGAGACACACTGCAAGAGTGGACAATGTCCAGCTGTGGGGAATGTGCAGCACAAGAGGACAGGGTGCCTCGAGTCAGGACCTGCAGAAGCACATTGCAGCTGTGACCTGCAGAAGAACATTGCAGCTGTGACCTGCAGGCTGTCACACGCAGCTCCTGTGCCCTCACTGCTTGCAAAGCAAACACGGCTCCTCCCTGTTTACATACACCCTGCTCTGCCAGAGCCAGTCACCACAGCAGCTCTTTGGAAATGTGGCCGTGTGGAATGCAGAGATTAAGCACAGCAAGGCAGCTGCTGACTGAGCTCCCCAGCTGCAGGGCTGGGAAGCAGGGATGGTGACACCTCTACCTCCTGCCCAGCACAGCCTGGACATGCTCTCCTTCCCCCAGCTCTCACCAGCTGGGGGATCACACATGGCCAGCTCCTCCCTCTCACTCCCCAAAAATTTACACCCACCTGCCTGATATATTCATCTCCTGCTAATTACAGAAACCATTTGGCCACGAAATCCCTGAACCAGATTTAGGTTTCAGTTATACGGAATTGACAAGAGAATTAGACTGAGCTCCAAGCATTGACATAAATGATACTGAATTTAACATATTTATTATAACCTGTCATGCAGATAGAACCAGAGAACTCCCAACACGTTTTAGCAGGAAATGTGAACTTCAATGATTTTTTTCCCAGAGCAGTGTTACTGATGTCACGATGCTTCAGCTGAGCATGTGCTGCTTTGAAGGATTCACTGATAAGATAGATTAATGCAGTTACACCTCAGAATAATCCAGGCAGGGTTTATACCTCTGCTTGGTAAAATATAGTGGTAAAATATAAAATTTGCACCTCAATGTCCTTCTTGTAGTGAGGAGCCCAGAACTGAACACAGCACTTGAGGTGCAGCCTCAGCAGTGCTGAGTACAGGGGGACAGTCACTGCCCTGGTCCTGCTGGCCACACTATTGCTGATACAGGCCAGGATGCCATTGGCCTTCTTGGCCAACTGGGCACAGCTGGCTCATGTTCAGCTGCTGTTGACCAGCACTCCCAGCTTGTCCAGCCACGCTGCCCCCAGCCTGGGGCACTGCCTGGGGTTGGTGTGCCCCAAGTGCTGGACCCGGCACTTGGCCTTGCTGAATCTCGCACCACTGGTCTCGACTCATTGATCCAGCCTGTCCAGATCCCTCTGCAGAGCCTTCCTGCCCTCCAGCAGATCAACTCTATCAAGACTTGATGTTATCCATGCATTTACTGAGGGTACACTCGATTGCCTCATACAGATGAACAATAAAGATATTAAACAGGACTGTGCTCAATACTGAGCCTTGGGGAACACTACTGGAGACCAGCCACCAGCTGGATGCAGCACCATTCACCACCGCTCTCTGGGCCCGGCCACCCAGCCAGTTCTTAACCCAGCGAAGGGTGCACCTGTCCAAGCCATGGGCTGCCAGCTTTTCCAGGAGACTGCCGCGGGAAACGGCGTCAAAGGCCTCGCTGAAGTCCGAGTAAACACCACCACGGGCGCTGCTCTGGGCGCAGCTGCAGGGCCAGCGCGCAGCACAGCAGCTCCTGCACGGCTGCTCACGCTGCAGGAGCCCCGCTTTTCCCGGGAACGGGAAGCGGAAGCGACAGCGCTGCCGCCGGGGCGGGCCGGGGCGGAGCGGAGCGGGGCCGGGGCAGGGACCGGGGTGAGCAAGGACCGGGGTGGGTCGGGGCCAGGGCGATGCTGGTGGCGCTGGCCGCCGCCTGGTCCCTGCTGGCTGCTGCCTTCCTGGCGGCGCTGCTGCTGCTCCGGCGGGCCCCGGCGCCGCGGCCCGGTGGCGTTGGCCTGGTGATCTCCGGCCTCTTCCAGGACCTCATTCGCTACGGGAAGACGAAGCGCGGGTGGGGGCAGCTCCCGGGCTGGGTGCGGCTCCTCCAGGTGCCCAAGAGGTGAGAGGCGGTCCTGCCGCCGTGGCGGCGCGCAGCGGTGGCCGTGCGTGTCTCGGTTACCGCAGCCGGAGGTCGCGGCAGGGAACAGCACACGCAGAGAGCACCGCGCAGTCTTACAGGCTGGGCTCAGCTTGGTTGCGACGTGTTACTCTGGTTCTGCAAATGGGGATCCGAGGAGCGTAGAGACTGCGAGCTGTGATACCGAATCCCTGTGTTCCAAATCGGAACAAACGCCTAACCCCTTGAATCCCAGTCGTATGCGAGGTCTCCAAAACAAACCTTACTGCGAGACTGTCCTGGGGTGACAGATCAGGCACCTGGGAACGTGGAATCCTGAGTAACTAACTGTGCAAATATGCTGCACGTTGATTGTCTTACACCAATTCTCAGTGGTTGCCTTCTCCCTTCAAGGTTTGTTTTTGAAATGTGGCAAATAATAGCATGAAAATACAGCAATCTAGACCCTGCATGAACAATCTCTGATAAGGCAAAAGAACCACTGCATTATCCAAATCCGTCTTAATTGATGTTTGATGAAATGAAATTAAATATATGTATATGTTTAGATGTTTAATGAAATGAAATAATGAAATTAAATATTTAATGAAATTATCAAAGGGGGCAACTCTCCCACCCACCCCACCCCACCTCACCCCCCCATTTACAGCTTTTTATATGTTTCTGGTTTTATATATTATGGGATTCCTTAATTTTTGATCAGCTGGGATTCATGACTAGAACTAGTCTTTGACTTGAATGTGGGCCAGACAGGATCTTGCAAGGCCAGCAGGACAGGACTGGGAGGCTACTTAGCTTGAAGATCTGATTGCGCCTATTGTAGCAATCTCTGACACATTTTGTATACAAAGCTTTTAAACCAAATGTTAAAAAGGTTTTGTGACACAGAGTGTTATTCGTGGAAAGGTTATAATGTAGTATCTTGGTTATCAGGCTTGGTGATACAGCAAATACCCTGGGATGTCTTTAAGCTCTGCAGTACCCTGAGTAAAAATAAGGATTCATAAAGGCTTTGTCTTAATCACTGTGTACTGCAGGTTCTTGTCTGAGTTGACCTTTCTCTAACAGAAGTTTCTCAACACCCCTTCTTAGGGAGATTGGTGTCTGAAGAATGTGCTTTTTCGGGGAATTGGTCTCAAGGTCTCAACATCTACAAAGCAATTCTGTTACTTAATTAGTGAATCCATAGCTCTTCTACCTGAAAGAATAGAGAAGATCTTGAAGGTAGCCACTGAGGCATTTTCTATTCTTTTCATCTGTGTCTTGTTTCCAGACAAGCATTGCGTTTTCACTAGCCTGGGCTTGTTTTTAACTTTGCCATTCTGTCTTGTAAAATGTGTTGCATTTCACATTGGTTTGGCAAATAGTGAAAATTCCTCTCGTTGAGGAGGGATGGAACATGGACTTATTGCAGTGCTGGTTTGATCTGTAGGTCAGATATCCCCAGTGTAATTGAGATTGCTGAAAGCTCGCAGGGTGTGTCTCTTTTAAGGTGCCAGAGCTTGTTTGTGTGCTGGTAGCAAAAATCAATGTGTGGAGAAAGTTCCCTGGCAAGTGACAAGATGTGAGTCGGCTGAGTAACAGGACAGTAGGGAAGGAGCTTGAAACTTGGAGGTGGTGGCGAGTTTTTTATCAATATAGAAATTCTGTTTGTCTTATAAACAAAAAGTGAGGGAGAGGGGTTGCATTTTAGTTCTGCTGTTGCAAATCAGCAGATGGAATGTTGCAGTTTCTGCTTCGTAGGAGAAGGAACTGAGAAGTGATAATCTGTAGGGCTACCAGCTGCTAATGGGCAAGGTGCTCTGGAGCATGCAGGGATGTTTGCTGCTGCTGTGATTCTGACTTGTTCTCTCTTATGCTCGAGAGGTACCTGATCTGCTCTGGGAGGGGGTCGTTTTCATTGGTTTCACTAAGCAAGGGTGTTGTACCCCTTCACTGCCCTGAGAGAAGAGTTTGCATGTTCAACAGAAATACAGTCTTCCCTTGACTATACAGTTATTTCCTAGTTTTGTACCTATAGTTACATTGTCAAGTCAAGGTCATCAGTGTCTTCCCATGGGACGTATTTTATCTCTTTGCAGATATTTCCAGAGGTCCTGATTTTTCTTCAATTCCAAAAGGACTTTAAATTTTAAAAGCAAAAGGAAATACTGGATCACCTAATTTGAGCTGGATATTGTAAATAGCTGGATATTGTTGGATATTGTAAGCAGCTGTAGGCTGTTTATCTCAACCCAGTTACCTGCCTTGACTGTCATGTCATGCATTTTGGTAATGCACAGTATGCTTTTATAAATGCATTACGGGGTTAGGAGATTGTTTTCTTAAAAAAAACCAAACATGTGGTCTTGCCTTGTAATCACCCAGCAGTGCTGATGGTCACTGCTTTTTTTCCTGTATGATTGTTGCAGACCTTGAATTTGCAGAGGGACAAGGTATTTTAACGTAGAGCAGGGTAATTACTTCTGGTCGCCTTTGATGAACTTTAACATGTCATGTAATGCACTCACTGGAACTGAGAAAAGTGGGAGTGGTGTGAAATGCAGCAGCTTAGAAATAATCAGAAAACTAATCTGGATGTGCTTTGAGTGATGTAAATTATAAAGAAAATGTTACGTACATCACGATTAGTTGTAAGCCTTGAGGAAAACCTTTGCAATTTGTGGATTACACTGTCTCCTCTCTAGTGCAGCTATGTTAGTAAGGTAAGCTAAGTTAAAGGTTATTTCATGCAGCATTTCACTGGGGTAAAATGTGTTAAGGTTATTCCTGCTTGGTACCACTGAAGTCCTGAGTTGTCTACTTAGACATTTGATGTGGGCACCAAAAGGGAATGTACTCACCATCAGGCAAACATGTCCTGCAGCAACATTTCCAACTAAGGAATGATGAGAACATTAATGAAAACCCTTTTTTGTTCCCACAGGTGGTTTACTCACTTTTATGTGGTTTCTGTGCTCTGGAATGGTTTTCTGCTGATCTGGCTTTTCCGAGCTGAGTTCCTTGGAGAGTCACTCCCATCATGGATTCAGGACATGCACCATGCTCTTGGCAGAGATTCTCAGAGCGAGGACATGGGCAAGTATTCCAGCTATTATGATGTAGCCATATAAATATTAAAAAACTGTATTACCAACGCTGTGCTGAATTTGTATCCAAGTGCAACTTTATTGGTTGCTTTTCAACTACGCTCCAAATGACTTTCCTGGTACACCAGGTACCTTTGTCAAGGTACCTTATTCAAGGTAGAAATATTTCTAATTTATGGATATGATGGCTTTCAGCAGTCCTTTTAACAGAAGGGGCCATTAGCACCTTCTGGAAGAAATCTTGCTCTGGTCAGCAGTGCCTCACATGTACAAATATTTTCCCCAGTTAATTTAAAATGAGAGTTAAATTTTGCTGTGGGAAGAGGGAACAACAGTCTTTTTGAAGCACTGTCAGGGTTAAATTGTCACTGTCTGTTTCAAAGTTGCTATTTTTTATCTGTAAGCAGATAGCGAGCACTTCTCTGCGCTCCTGGTTCTCTTGCTCCTTTGGCTGCATAGCTGTCGAAGACTTGCAGAATGCCTCTGGACCAGCGTGTTTTCCAGTGGTGTCATTCATATCGTGCAGTATTGCTTTGGACTTGGTTACTACATTGCTGTTGGCTCAACTGTGCTGTGTCAAGTGCCTACTAATGTCAGGAATGGTAAGTGCCTGCTTAGTTATCATCAAAGATGCAGTTTTGCTCGCATTTGTTTCCATTGTGGCAAATGGTTTCATGGAGGGCTGCTTGCTTGAGAAGTGTGTTAACTGATGAGACATAAAAGTACTTCCTGGCATAGTTCAAAGTAATTACATTTCAGTGTAGCATACAATCAGCCATCATTATACACAGACACAGACAGTGACACGCTTTCATGTTACCCGTCACAGTTATTTGCTGAAAGGCATTCACAAAGATACTTTCAGGATATCGATCATATCCTTTGTGAAGGACAGTAACAGGTACCAGTTCTCAAATGCCACTACACAACTTCAGCTCTCAAACGGAATAGTTTTATTGTTGTAAGCTTTCCTGCAAGGTGAGTCTGCAAAGCTGTCTTGGCCACCTCGTTTTTCTTCCACGGAGAACTTGCCACTGCTCTGCCTTGACTCAGGGAGTCTCTTCTTTCCCTTGGTACTGTAATGCTTTCATTAATACATGAGAAATTTGTATTACATGACTTGTTTCTGCCGACATATTCCATTGGGCCTCACAACTGAGCTGCTAAATCCTCTACATAGACGAACCATCAGCTGGTTGTAGCACTCCTTTTGTGATTAATTTTTGTCCGGCAGTCGCTACCAAGTTTGGTGGAGTTTTTAACCACTTTGAACCACACAGGGTGGGGGGCAGTATGTAGGTGTGTGTACATATGTATATTGCTGTGAGGAACACAACTGGGTGCTTGCATGTTGACCTGAGCCATAAGAACATGCTTAATTAAAATAATAATAGTTACAAACAGTGTTGAATATTGAAGTCTTGGACTACCAATTATGTATTGTTGTACATCACACTGTATTTCAAAGTACTGGATTAATAACTAGGTATTTTAGTATAGAGCAGTCAAGGAAAATGAGCTACTAGCTGGGCACTTAAATGATGCAGGATTTAAAAGCATCTTTCAAGGACTTAGAGGCTCACTACTAGAATTTTGTAAGACAGTAACATTTAAAAAAATGTATATAGTGTTTTGGAATGATGCTTGGGAAGTTACTTCCTGGATGTATATTAATAAAACATGTTCCATTCAGGAAAAGAGCTTTCTGTGCAGATCTGCTGGTACCACATTATAGGAGTTATGATGTACATTTGGGCTTCTCTTCACCAACACAGATGTCTTGCAATTCTAGCTAATCTTAGAAAAAGCAGATCAGGTAAGATGTTTCATTTGTGTCAACTGTTTACTTAGGTATTTTTTTCTGGTTGTTTCAATAGGCTTCTATAGCTCCTAATACCTTAAACACAAGTGTTTCTCAGTTCCTGTAGTGTGTAGATTAAATGAGGCTGTTTGGGAAAGAGATTGGATGGCTGAATTGAGGGGAGAGAGTGTGGTATGTCTGTATACATATAGTTCTGTAAGACTTGAAATGAAGCTCTATCTTCTAACATCTTAAGGATGGACACATCTTAACGATTATGGCTTCTGCCACTCCTCAGGGACCTCACTTCTGTTTCCACGTGGGATAAAAATCAGCTTCCTTACTCTGTATTTGCACAGCCAGAGGTGGCATCTTATTAAGTGCAAAGCTGCCAGATCAGATGGAGGTGGATGATGATGATAACTGTAATAAGCATATTGTTCTGTAATTGTGAGAAGAAGAGTTTGTTTAATGCATCTTCCCAATCAATTTCTTTCTGTTTGCTTGCAGGAAAGGTTGTAAGTCTGAGCCACAGTGTACCTTTTGGAGACTGGTTTGAGAGCGTTTCTTGCCCTCATTATTTTGCAGAGCTCCTCATATATGTTTCTATGGGCATCACACTTGGAATTCGCAATGTGACGTGGTGGTGTGTAGTGATGTATGTTCTTTTTAACCAGGCACTGGCTGCTGTTTTATGTCATGAGTTTTATCAGAAAAACTTTAGCTCCTACCCAAAGCATCGAAAAGCATTTATACCACTTGTTTTTTAGAGAATTTTTTCTAAAGTATCTTTAGTGCAAACTAGGAATATATGAGGTTAATGGTTTATTAAAACCAAGGTAAAGTTGCACACTTTCTCGAATTCTACCTCAAAAGCTCATAAGTTTAATGATAATCTCATCCATGTAACCAGTTTGTGAGGAAATACAAGGTCTCTACATATCATACAAGCTAGAAAAGGTTTACTGGAGACCTTAATTCAAAGTGGAGGGATGCTAATTGTGTCTTTTATGTCTTATGCATAAAACACTTGCTGTTGTGCAGCAAGTCCAAGTACATATATGTGAAAACCACTGAACGGAGGGAATCATTTGAACTACTGTATTTCATGTCTTGACTAATATTTAAGCATATTTCTTTCCAAGTCCCTTTTCTTTGAATGACTTCAGAGGGAGGCAAATTGTGTATCTTTCTGTGCTTCCCTACTGACAATGGAAACCAGCCACTGCTTTACAACTGTAAGCACAAAAAGCAATGGAAAAAGCTGCGGTGGAGGAGTGACTCATGCTCAGCAGTGGAGATAAACAGACCCATTTGCTGCATTATCTCTTCTGCACCAAAGTGTTTTCATTCAGTGATGAAGACTGTTTTATCCCTAAACTGAGGAAAATAGTGGGAGGTTCTCTGACTAAAAAGACAGTAGAAGAGAATTGGCAGAAAATTAATGTTATTGGTTGTGGTTCTGTTGTCTTTATAGGGGGTTACTGGAGTCCCTCGTGTATTAGAGGGGACAGCTGTGCAGGATGACCATGACCACAACTACACTGTTTTTAAACAGTTCTCTGCCAAGCCAGAGAACACTCTGAAACCAGTACCTGACAAACATTGCAAAGAAATTCTTTGCTGGGGAGATGATGTGACTCAGCACAGGGATTTTTTTTTTGCACTTAACTACTGAATATTTTGGTCCTTCTCATGATACTGGTGTGAACAATCAGTTTGTGTGATGAAGTATATGGGTGCTGGTATTTCAGCATGTTGTCTACTTACATGCATATATTATTTTGCATTTAAGAAGTATTTTTATACACCGAAGTATATATTTTGAATTGCCTAATTAAAAGCTTATTACACTCTGTTTCCATTATGTATGATTTTTCAAAATTGAGCTTACATCTTTGAAAAACATGCGCAATCACTTTACACAAAATGTTGTGCCTCTCTGCTGTCGCACCCCCCTCTCCATCAACACTCCCATAGTTTCAGTTCACCATGGAACATCAGCAGCCATGTCTTGGAAACACATCTGTCCGTATAACTTTTAAGTGGTTTTCGAGAGGCTCCTTGAGCCTGTGTCCAAATGTCTTCTGTTTAAACGGTGTTCTTGTCATGTTTCCTAAATTACTTCTCAAGAAGCATATTCCTGTCCTTGCTCTTGGGAGAGCATCAGGGCACACAGCTCTCCTGGGGTCCCCAGGGAGAGCATCATCTCTGGAATGCTGTGTCAAGTTCTGGGCTCCTCAGTACAGGAGAGACATGGAGCTCCTGGAGCAGGTCCAGCAAGGGCAACAGAGATGATTATGGGATTGGAGCATCACTCTTACACAAGGAAAGGTGGAGGAAGCTGGGCCTGTTCAGCCTCAAGAAGAGACTGAGAGGGGAACTCATCAATGTCTGTAAGTATCTAAAGGGGCGGGGGGGGGGGGGGGGGGCGGGTGCCAAGGGGATGGATTCAGGCTCTCCTTGGTGGTGCCAAGCAACGGGACAAGAGGCAATGGGCAGAAACTGATGCACAGGAAGTTCCACCTGAATATGAGGGAGAACTTTACTGTGCAGGTGCCCCAGCTCTGGAACAGGTTGCCCAGAGAGGCTGTGGAGTTTCCCTCACTGGAGATATTCAGGAACTGTGGACACAACCCTGTGCCCTGTGCCCTAGGATGACCCTGCCTGAGCAGGGAGCTTGGACCAGCTGAGCACTGTGGTCGCTCCCAGCCTGACCCGTTCTGTGATTCCGTGCTCGGGGCGCACGGCCCTGCCGGGGTCACGCATACCCGAAGCGCTGCTGTGCACCTGGCCGCCAGTGAAGCCGAGACGTGTTCGGGCCGTTTCTATGCTGAGTTTTTGCCGCCTGACGCAGCCGCTCCCTGTCCCTCCCGCTGTGCCCTTTCCCTGCCCGTAAGCAACTCCGAACGGGGAAAGGACGTGCTTGGACTCGCCCGTTCCCCGGGAACGCCGCACAGCCACCTTTGCCCGTCCCCTCGCGAAGCCGGGGGCCGGAGGAGGCGGTGGCAGCCCACACCGGGGTCGCGCCGCGGGACCGCCCCGGGACCCCCGAGAGGCAGCGGCGGGTCCCCCCAGCGGCGGGCGGGGCGGGGCGGG
>VZRR01005972.1:269688-335400 GCA_013398015.1 Oreocharis arfaki
CGCGGCAGCGCTCGGCCGGCGCCGCGCCGTCCGGAGGCCATCGGACTCCGAATTTCCCCGCTTTTAGCAGAAAAAAGGAGGGCTGCAGGGCCACCGCATGCTCCCCTTTTTTCTGCTAAAAGGGGGGCATCTAGGTCCGACATGGGACCTAGTGCTCTGGGCAGTGCTCTCTTTCCCCCGCAGAAGCAGCTGAAAGCAGGCTTTGTTGCTACTCCAAAACTGCCGGGTTTTTTTCCCTCAGCATTTAATATCAATTCCTTTGCGTTAAAACTCGTTAAACAGTGTTCTCTGTGAGGGGATTCTAGTGGAGATCTAGAGGACTTCCATCACGCAGAGGGATGGAAAAATTACTGACGTGTGGCTTGGTGTAGCACATCGAGCATACCAGGTGTCACATACCCAGACCAGAAAACATAAGAGTGCTGCGAAAGGTGAAGGAGCTCTGGGAAGTCACAGTGTGTCACACAGAGCGTGGGAGCTTCTAAATATCAACACCAAAAAACTTGGAGCACTGCTGAAAGTGGAATGCTGGGAAGCCGTCATGTCAACACACGCTGCGGGCTGTCTCTGCTGGTGGATGTGCTGGAACAAGCTTTCTCAGCCATCCCTGGTCAAGGATGTGAACACCGACTTAGAGATCTTGGGCCTTGCTTTTGATCGTAGATACCTTACCGTATGTAGAAGTAAACACTTCAGTGAGTGAGTGGGAACTGGAGTGTGCTGGTCTGGTTTCACCACTGGAGAGTCTTAAAGTTAGTTTTAAACAAATGTAGAAGAAGTGCAGAAAAAGCTGATGAAAACTTGCACAGAATTTGGCTTGGGCTCAAACTGAAAGAGGAGAAATGTAGGTTAGATGTTAGGGAGAAATTCTTTCATGTTAGTGGGGTAAGGCACTGGTACTGGTTGCCCACAGAAACTGTGGATGCCCCATCCCTGGGAGTGTTCAAGGCCGGGTTGGATGGAGCTCTGAGCAATCTGGTCTAGTGAAAAATGTTCCTACCCATTGCAGGGGTCTTAAAGCTAGATGATTGCTGAAGTCGCTTCCAACCCAACCCATTCTGTGAATCTGTAAAATTTTAATGCATCTGAGATGCAAAGATTTTGCGAGGGAAGAAAATGATCCTGACCATTTTTGGACGGGCTTCTTATTTTCCTAAGGCATCATAGTCACCCAGTTTTGTTTTGAAGCACTTACTAATATTTATATCAGAAAACTGTTTAAGGTTAAGGGCATTCAGTAGGTGGGGATTTTAAAGATGGCAATATTAGACCTGAGCTGACCATTGTAATGGTTGTTCTCATGTTCTGGTAAATAGTGTGCATGGTGAAGTAATGTTTTAATAATCGGCAAGATCTGATCCTCTTGCCAAGTGCTTAACTGGCAATTTGAGGTAGGTGTCAGCCAGGAACTAGTTAACAATCATTAATGAGCATGAGAGGTGTATCCACTTAAAATGTCGCTCTACACAGTATGGTATGACGGGAGAAATACAAGGCTTTGTACTTCCTGTGCTAAGTATTCAAGCCTAATTGACAAGTGTTTAGGATTTGTTTTGGTTTTTTGTCTCTCCCCTTCTTACAGAAAAGCGCCTCACTGGTTGCTCCAGTCCACATTGTCAGTGAAGAGTCAGCTGACAAGACTAATTTGGGCTTTATTCATGCCTTTGTGGCTGCTATATCGGTCATCATCGTATCAGAACTGGGGGACAAGACCTTCTTCATCGCGGCCATCATGGCCATGCGGTACAACCGTCTGACTGTACTGGCTGGTGCTATGCTTGCCCTGGGACTGATGACGTGTTTGTCAGGTTAGCACTCTCTTTTTTTCCTTTTTGTTTTACTTCTTAAGAAGTGACAGGTATGTATTTATCAAAAACCTTATTTGGAATGCACACAGTACATACATGCCGTTTTCTCTTTTGAGGAGAATGTGAAGCTTTTCCTGTGGAGCATGGAATCTCAGATTGAATATTTAGGCTCTTGCCTCTAATGAAGTCTTTGTGTTCCCTAGGCCTCAATAGGAGTTTAAGTTAAAGGGAATGAAATGGAGACCCTAAGCACAACTGGTTTACTTTTTTTTTTTTTTAGCTCTCATTAAATTAGTGTGCCTAGAGGGAATATGGGAGTGGCTTCTGGTTTTCCTCCTAAGGCAAAAGATTCTTTATATGATGACACATTTTCCTCATCTGACTTGTATTCCTGCACACGTAGCTGTTTGGATTAGTGAACTGCGTAAGTGGAAGATGGAGGGGAGGGAGTGGTAAGTAAGTTATCAGGTGGCGCTTGAGGAACCTGTAGCTGTGGGCACTTACATAGCTGTGATTGTAAAGTGGAGCAGCCTTCCGGTACATCAGACGCAGCACAGAGTTTGTCTGTGTGCTCATCTCTAACCATGCTCGTGTCAGAAATACTTGAAATAGTGGTGAGTGGTTTATACACACTGGAGACAGCCAGTTCTCTGGCTCAGGCTGCTTGGCAAGTGTTTCTGTGAATGGTTTTTGGGTGTGTAGCTGTTACTGTGTACACTGCTGCGATTATTGCAGTTCTACTTAGAGCAGTTTCCACTTGCATTGTGTGTAATTTCTCCTGCCCATTATGGCTCTCTTTTTCTACACAAATTCTTTCTTCCAGTCTTTCTAGATGCTTTCTCATAAAAGCTTCCTTTTCTGCTTTTATTCCCCAGCTTAGAGGTACCCAATTATTTCTTCCCTTTTCAGAAAGGAACTTGTTTTGTTGTTGGGTTCTTCCTCCCCCACACCTTTTCCTTCTCCTATCTCTTACCCATGTTTTATACAAGCTGAGTTTGGAAATTCCTGGGGGGTTTGCCCACCTTGATTTCATGAAGACATGCTCACTTAAACTCATTAGTTCCGAGTAATCTGCTTGGGATATTTTTTCAAGCTGTGCTTGGCAAAATAAGCTGTCTTACAGTTCTAATTATTTCACTGTGTCTATGCTTATATATGTAAGAAATGCTAAGAAAAAGATAGCTTTTTTTGTCTATCTTTCTTGCATTGTTTTCCTGTAATATTTTCAGGTTTTTGAAAGAAGTTTAGTGTTGCTCCTGGTTTATTTAGCTGTGCAAATAGTACTGCTATTCATGTAGGTATGTGCTGTGTTTATGAGTAGTAAGCTTGATTAATTTTGGTCTCATATTTTTAATTCTGGTATTGGCAGTGCAGAATTATTTCTAGATCATGTAGTAACTTCTGAGTGCGTTTTTCAACTAAGAAGGTGTGTACAAGAAAGCACGCATGGTAATATGCTTTCTTTTAGCTAATTGCATGTAGAGTAAAGCAACAGAAATACTTGTGTGTACATGGTCCAAGCAACCTTGAATATAAGGTGTGGACTTTCCCTTTCTTCCCATTTATGTACACCTTTTTCTGTCAAAAAATGCTTAGTGGTCTTACTTTGTGAAAAGTACTTTGTCCTGGATACATATTTCTTATTTAAGAACTAGTTTGATCACCTTCAATACCTCTAAAAGATGCACTGTGGAGGTTGCTTTTCAGTCTCTTTAGTGGGATGTGCCTTGGAAAAAAAGAAAGATCAAAGTTGGTCACGTCTGTATGTGGGGAGTATGGGGAATGAGGGGAATAGTAATGTGCACTTGGCAAAGGAAGACAGACATGGATTCACCCAGCTGGATGATTTGTAGATATGCCTGGTAGATTTAACCTGTTGATGATCTTATTCTAACTTTATCTGATAAATGAAATGGTTGTAAAGAGATGTTGCCCAACATGTAAATGGAATTAACTGGGGTACAGTGTGACTAATCTAACACGATTACAGATGGTAGTTTCATGGTGTGCATGGAGAAAGAGAGGACTTGCATAAACCTTGATGGGAAAGATAATGTTTGGACTGGCTCTCAGGAACAGCAGCACCTCAACTTTGGCTGGAGTGCATTGTCTGCATCTTAGTGGACTTCAGTCTCTCGCATGACCAGTAATGGTTGGAGTTCCTAGCATGTTATCGTCCAAAAACTTAGAAAATTATACAAAACTAAGGAAAGATGCAATATTTATTTATCAGTGGATGTTTGGCTTTCAGACTTTGCTAGTAAGCATTTCTTAGATGTGGGAAAAACAATTATGATACTCATGCTTATTTTTTTAAATGACACATTTGTTTTCTTTTCAGTTTTATTTGGCTATGCCACCACGGTTATTCCTCGTGTGTACACATACTATGTGTCAACAGCACTGTTTGCAATCTTTGGCATCCGAATGCTTCGGGAAGGTTTGAAAATGAGTCCAGATGAGGGTCAGGAAGAGCTGGAGGAAGTTCAAGCAGAAATTAAAAAAAAAGATGAGGAAGTAAGTAATAAAATTGCTGTTAGTTACAGCCGGTGGAAGAATTACAGCCATGAAAGCTGCAGAACAGCACTGTCATGTTTGGGGTGTTGAGCTGTGTCTGTGATTGATAGTCTGCCACACAGAATGTGTGGTAGATGGGACAGAAGTGGCCCCTGAAGGCTCTTTCAGCAGGTGATTCCAGTTCTGTGGCAAGCCTGGCTTCTTAGGAGAGAAGGGACCTTCTGCTTAGTGTGGGTGTTTTTGAGGTGTTTTTAATGCATTACTAGCAGACGACACCAGCAGTTTATTCTTGGCCCTACTTTTATTTCTTTTTATGGACAGACACTATTTGTAAGCAATACAAGATGGACAATAATCAGAGGTTAGAGTTGATTGCAACTATATACATGTGTGTATATTTCCACACACACACATGCGCTCATATACTTAGCTTTTTTTTTTGTAATGGTGACTGTATAAATAATATGTTGATAATGCAGCAGTCAGTGGCTAATAATATTCTAGGAACTAAATGTCTAGCTTTATTTTTAAATGTTTCATTTGGGTTGTTCAGATGACATTTTAAATTTTATGGTTATTTCTTGGTTTTTTTTTCCCTTGACCTCCACAGCTTCAGAGAACTAAACTGTTAAATGGGCCAGGAGATGTGGAAGCTGGGCCAGGCACCACTATACCTCAGAAGAAGTGGCTACACTTTATTTCTCCCATCTTTGTTCAAGCTTTTACTTTAACGTTTTTAGCAGAGTGGGGCGATCGTTCCCAATTAACAACCATAGTCTTGGCTGCCAGAGAGGTGAGTGTTGCAGAAATCCTGCTGTTCTTTTGCCTTCTTTGGGTTGCCCTTAGAGAGGTAAGAGACAAAATGCTCTTGCAGGAGGTATCAGATTAACACCTGCTGCCTTGCTGTGCCTTACTTAGTGTGTGTCAAGACCTGACAGTAAATGCACTGAAGCTCTGTACAGTATTAAAACTACTGTTACATGATTGGGACTGCACTGGCATTTCTGGAAATAGCTGCTTTATATCATGCAGCCAAAGTCAATTGGCTTTTGTTACAGTGTTGAGAGATGTTACAGGACAGATGTTTCTTTGCTCTGTGTGGTCATTCAGTTTTAACTGGGTAACTTTAAAAGATACTTCCATTCCATCAAACTTAAAGCTGTTAGAAAGATACCTCAGATAGCTCTTGTTAAAATATGAGTTAATGTGGTACAATGTATAGAAGGACAATACACTCTAAACTGCTGGGCACCAAGTAATGCTGTAAATTAAATTATATTCATTGTGATGATTAGAGTGTATATAACTGTATTGTATTTAAGGAAGATGAAGGCTTATAGTCAAGCTTTTAATAAACATAAGTAGCTTACCTGTGCTCTTTCATGCACTGAGATAATTTACATTTCTTTCCCTAGGACTCATGCTTCTTTTCAGGTGCACTTTAAGACATTCCCTAGGGACAGATCAGGGCTGTGTAATGAAGGAGGCTGTAATCTGCAGGAGCCTCTTGTCTCCTTACAGTGTAGGGAAGATGTTTAGCTAACAGCAGGAGAGGATGATCTCATTGTTCAGGCGGTTACATGCCATCTTGGAAAAAAAGGAAGCACTACAGCCTCTGCCCAGTTTGCTAGGCAAGGTGCTTCAGCCCTTCTTTTCACAGGGGATTGTTGACTTCTGGTTTCTATTTCCTAAGTGTCCCATTAGGAAGTGCCTGTCAGACTCTTTGGTCTGGTTTGTGAAGTGCTGAGCACTGCAGTTAAAGCCTGTGGGCTGTCATACCTGTAGAATATGAAATGTTGATAAGAGTGCTACCCAAAAAATAGTACCAAAAGTGAATCGAAGGCATCTTGATATTGGCTTTCAAAATCAGTGAATAATTATGATGGAATGGGGGGATGAGATCCACCTCCTGCCAGTGAGGGTTGTGTAGGTAATTGCTGGCTGCAGGGATATCCAGAGACTCTGGGTCCCAGTCCTGGGGGCCCGTTTGTTCTGCTGGCCCAGCCCTGTTTCTTCCTGCATTTCTTGGTGCTTTCCAGCCTGCCGACTGCTTGGTGCTTGCCAGCTTTTCTCACTGGCTTGTGGTTTTGGTTCTTTTGGGCCAGTGAGTGTTGTCTTCAAACGACCGAATTTCTTAGACAGTTTTGCTGTTCGCCTCTTTGAGATTTCATGCATTCCTCAGGTAATGGCAGCAGCTTTTTTTTTTTCCTCTTGGCACTAAAAGTGTGACATAGAGATGAGGAGGGGACATACACTGTCCTTAACTGTGTAATTTCTAAGGAGATCTGAGAAACCTCTTTATGTAGTACAGTTGTTCACACATTGAGGAGCTTCTTGTTATTCAGTGATGTGAAAAGCTGTTGTTGACAGTAAATTATAAAATGATTTCTTATCCTCTGGACTTCAGATCTTTCATGCTTCCCTCTTTGGATGACGAAGAGGGGCACAAGTGGGTGAAACAGGGCAAAGAACTTGGAATGTTGTAGCTGCTGAAGGCTTTCATTTGCAGTTCAAGGACTTATTTTTCTCTTTCTTTGTAGATAGGTTGATGTTCTTCCAGCTGATGCATATTGTGTTTTTCACCAGCTGCCACCTTCCCTCTAGAGGTTGCTCACTGGTTTAACTACAACAGAGCCATTTCTGGATCTATATTTAACAACTTAGAGATGTTGCTTGGCTGAAACATGGTATATGCGCCTATCTTAGGCTGGATTTAAGTCTGTCTCACCAGCTGATGTTCACTATTACTAGTCTTCAAGACAGTGCTGAATAGCAGAGTAGAGGAATCACCAGACAGTATCCTCCATTCTTGGCAGTCTGCAACCAGGGAGTCAAAGCACTGCTTCGATATGTAGGACTAATGGGTTTTTAACAGTGCTGATTTGTTCCTTTGTGCTTTTTTTCCCCCTCAGGATCCCTATGGTGTGGCAGTAGGAGGAACAGTGGGACATTGCCTATGCACTGGTTTAGCAGTTATTGGAGGGAGAATGATAGCACAAAAAATTTCTGTTAGGACTGGTAAGTGAAAACTCACTCCAGCCAAAAAAAATTAATGCTGGTCACATTTGTGGTGTAAAGGGCTTGCTTGGGAACAGTGTTTCTCAAAACTTTTGGAAAACCCATAAAAACTGGTGGTTTGGATTTCTTTGGGACTTTTTTTGAGTCTGTCTTACATCCTACCTTGTTTTACTTCACTATTAGCTACTCCTTTTAGGAGAGCAAAGGAAGGAAATACACTATTTTGAATGGTCAGTATTTATTGTTTGACAGTGGATAATAGAAATTCTGTTGCAATTCTGAGTCTAGGCCATCAGGTAAGCAAGAGAACTGCATACTGATAACTTACACCAGCCATATAAAAGCCTTAAAAGCTACTCAGTGTGGCATAAATGTATTTTTTTATCATACCTGCTAACTGCAACAGGCAGGACCAGTAAGGTTACATTGGGTTGTTTGTTTTTCCTTAGCTTGGGTTGCAGCTTGCTTCCACTGTCAGTGCTATGATGTGGTGAGATCTCTTGCTCCCAAAAATAATCCTGTGAAGCTGTTTCCTATATATGTTCATTCAGAATATTTGTCCTGTGATTGCAGAGGTGGTAAAAAGATTGACTTCATTGCTTAAAGTGAAACATGCACTTTGTTGTGTTTGTGTGCTGAGGAGATTGGTGACAAAACGCTAATCTAACAATGGTTTCATATGCTCCAAGCACAGTGTGGATCTTGAGCCACAGGGATAGCCTTAGATTAAACCAAAGATCCTTCTGGCACGTTAGTTTGTTTAAAGAGTCAGAGAACATATACAGTGGTGCTTTCACAGAATTCTGTCCTAGCCTCTGGCAGACTGTGGCCATTGCAAGCTGTTGATGTTTTTGATACTTTTTCTTTCAATACAGTTGCCTAAAATGTGCAAAAAATGCTAATAATATGTCAGTCCCAATTGATGGCTTGCTCTGGCATGAGAATATTCTATCCTGTATTCTGCCATACAGCCAAATACTTAACAGCAGGTGTTAACCTAGTTGTGTACTGGCTCAAGTAATGAGTAAAACAAAGCTTCCTTCTGTGGGCCAGAATATATTCTTGGAGATGCAGTTAGACAGGGGGTTGGCATACGGGCATCCCAATACTGAGCTGGAAACAACATCCACTGCTTGTAGCATGAATTTTTAAGTAAGGTTATTTTGGGAATCAGACATTTAAAAAAAAATAAAGTCTGTTATGTGTCATGGAAGATAATTACTTTTTGATATCTAATTTCATCTTGGTTTGTGTTTTCTTTTCAGTGACAATCATAGGAGGCATTGTCTTCTTAGCATTTGCATTTTCTGCACTATTTATAAGTCCAGACTCTGGTTTTTAAAATTTTTCATTGCTGTAAAAGAACAAGGATTGGAAGCATCAAGCAGTTATCCTTGTGCATTTTTGTATATAGTGTACAGAATTCTAGTTAAACGAGTGCTGAAGATGACACACTGAACTTTTTATAGCGGATGATTCATGGGACTGATGCATTTATGGACAGCTTCTGCAGTGGAGATCTGCTGATTGTCTGGTTTGTTTGTGCTGTGGTGCCTGCTCCCATGGTGGGATTTGAGTGGTTTTCTCACTTGCTGGACCTGGCTCAGCTGAGTTCAAGGATCTACTCTCCGAAGTATTGAGAATTCCTCTTTTCTTCCTGCATTACACACAACCACCTTTCCTGTTTCTTCAAGAGCTGATTCTTCAGGCCTCTTGAAGCAGACTGTTTCTTGTTCCATGTTGCTCGACAGAAGGTGTGAAGGAGAAAACTACTGGCTCCCACCTCCAAAGATGGTGGTTCCGTGGTGCACCTGAGGCTGGATGATCTAAGCAACAAGAAACCTGGGAGCAATTCCTATGCCATCCAGTGGCTGAGCCAACCAACACAGAATGTTATAAACTTAATTTAGAGGGAAAACTTCTTAATCAGGGATTTTTATCAGGAAAATTGATGTGGGGTGATTAACAATCTACTGTCCTCAATATGCAATCTGGCTGGAGCTAGTATTATTTGACTTTTTTATTTTTAAATATTAAGGTATACAGAAAGTAATGAAGTGGTCCAACTTAACCATGTTCTATTCCCAGGATTGACCAGTAATGGAGTTCTTAGGTTTAGATGTATTCCTGATTTTTCTTTTTAGGAATAGAAATGTAATCTGGAAGAGTATTAATAAAACATAGTGTCTCCATTTGTATTATTTTCAGTATTGTTTTTGATGGCTGCCATAATTCCTGCCACAAAGGTTTACTTCGTGATAATGTACTTAAGGTGAGGAAAGTTTATTAAATTTATTTTGGTTACTGATAAATGCCAGTGTTATAAAGAGTTTGAAAAGGCTGAGCACTGAAGATACATGGGTTGCAGAAATACATGCTCATCTCTGCTCTCCAGAGGTGATTGGGATTCTGGGCCTGGATAACCCACTAAGATCTACCTTGTAGCAGTCTTGGAAGATAGAAGACATGATTTCTAATATTATGAATCTGCCTTTTTTTGAAGCTGAAGTGGAGCATTACAAATTTGACCATTCCATTTGCAGATCACAAACAGAGCAGCCCCTAATCCTTCTCTTAGGTTTCTCTTTCCAGAAAACCCCTTAATGCTGCATTTCTCAAACCCTTAAGACCACAGCAGCGCAATGCCAGGCATGCACAGTGGTATGAAAACAGGCTGCCGTTTCAGCATCCAGGTCTACTTGTTCATGTCTTGGTGCAAGGGAACTGCATTGGTTTGGGGGTGAGATTTTTTACTTTTAAGGGTTTTTTTGTTGTTGTCTTTTGAAACAAACTTTGTAGCCAAAACCACCTTTCCCACAGTCTGAGGACCCACACTGTCACTGATGAGTTTCAACTGCTGGAGGGAGTGCATTTGCAGCAGAGGTTGTGTTAAAACAGGGCAGGAACAGGCATCTGCAGGGAAGAGCCTAAACTTCTGTTTGTGGGACAGCTTGTTGTGTTAATCAGAAGTGGTGCTGCTGGATGTTCATACAGATCTGTCCTAGGCAGGGTAACTGTGGTACCACCTGATTTTTCTTTTTAGGAATAGAAATGTAATTGGGAAAAGAAATGAAATTTTTTTTCTCAAAATCCAGAAAGCCAATCCAGTTGACCATGCTTTAATTGTAGAAGCTTCCCAAAGTTTGTGTGTGCTGCTTAATGCTATATTTTGATATGAAGAGTTAGGATCATAGGATCAACAGAAGAATGAAGCTCTTATAGAGGTTGTTTGTAGAGGTGAGCGTGAAGTTGCAGAACGAATCTTTGCAACTTCCTCATCTATATTTTACTATTGCAAACTTACACAGATGCCAAGTACTGGTTTTGCCTAGTCACAGCAATGTATTTGGGTGCTCTCAGAGACCAGCTAGGCAGGTTAGTGTAAACAGTGCTGTTTGAGTAGCTTTTTGATTTTTTTTTTTTTTTAAAAAGCACAAACATTGACTTATTAGAAGTCTAGCATGAAATTAGATAGCTTATAAAATTTTAGTAAAAGCTTTTGAAAGTCTGACAGTGATGGAGACTGTGCTACAAAGAATGCTGGGAAGACTCTTGCTATTTTACGTTACCCTCGAACAGCTGCAATCTTCCAGAATTTATATCACCAATGCCTGAGAGTCAGAAGTGCAACTGAACTTTGGATTGCTAATCTTTACAAGCACTTAACAGCTTCATTCCCATAACCCATAAGCATCGGTTTTGTTTTCAAGCTTGCATGACAGCAAAATGCCATTGAACAGCAGTTGTAATTACCACTCTTCTTCCTGAAAAGTTTATGGAAAAATATACTGCTTTTTCCCAAGTTCAATTTTAAGAAAACTGACAACCTTGCCTGCTACATGCTCTCAGTCTTATCACTGATGGGTGGTGATAGTTCTTAAACTACAGCTACAGCATTTCTACAGCTGATTTTGTTTCACTCCTGGGGCACAGGGGCCTCACGGCATACAGAAGTAATATACAACTTACACAAGTAGTATTTCATTCTCAAAGGCAAAAGATCAGTTATCTTCCTCTGGGCATCCAGTGTGATATTACAGAGAAAAAAATAGTACTGCAGACTGTAAAAATGGCTAAGTGTATTTATCATTTTCTCCAGGCATTCAGTTTCAATTACAGAATTTTCTTCCCACCCTCCTTTCCTTGAACATTTAATTCATTTGGAATTATTAATGTTTACACTTTCATCAGTGAAAAAAGGGTCAGACCACCCTGACAGGTTACATATTATCACACAGCTCTTCCAGGCAGGAGCCACATGCTCTCACCAAGTTGTGCTTGCTGCTAAATCCAAGTCTCTGCCTCCTTGCTCAGTGGCATAGCCAACATTTCAGACCACTTTTACTCCTTTAAAAATAGTATTTTTTGACATTTTACCAGCAGAAGAAATACCCAGGGAGGGGAGTGGCATTGATTTAAAGAGAGGGGTGTTTTGCCCATGACAGAAAGTGAGGGAAGGGCTATGCCCATCCAAACTCTCTGCAGTGCTGCTCCATCCTTTGGCAAGAACAGGGATGACAGACATGAAGCAGTTTTAAGTTGTGCACACTCAGTCAAGTGCTGTGTGAGTAAATTCAAAGGCAGTAATGTAAATACACAAATCAGAGGTCTCTAGCCTTTAGAGTGGGGCATCAGTTTATAAAGAGATACAGAGAGAAGACAAGGAAAAAATACAGTATGCATTTTTACTGAAATCTCACAAGTCATTTGTCTGGGTAGGGGAGAGAAGATAAAAGTGACATCAAGCAACTTCTCACAAGTCAGTTCTGTGGGTGGGGGAGAGAGAGTGCCTTTGGTACAGTCGTGGGAAGGGTAAGAGCGCTTCACTGTGAAACTTGGATAAAACTGACATCAAGCAACTCAGAAAAAAAAACTTCTAGATCCTTAGAAGCTACAGAAAGCAAAATTTTAAATGAGTTACATTTATTCAGTTAAAAAATTGACAGTTAGTAATGGTCACATGAACACCAGGGAACTGTATCTACATTTCCTGACGTCAATATGAACGGCACTAGGGTTTTTCTGTTTGTTTTCTTTTACATATATAAATCTAATGCCAGTTAAAAAAATACAAAACAAAACTGAAACCCAAGACACTGTGAAATCAACACTGCTTAAAAACTCAAAATTCAATCTGATATATTTGAAAATAAATATTTTTTACCTTTCTTGTTAGAAAAAGACAACTCACCAACTGCTTTCAAAGCAGTTACATCTTTAAGACCATTCCCAAAAGTGTTTCATAAATAATTACCCATTGATTGATTGTCTATTAATGCAGCATCTCTCAGTCATAGCTGGGGTCTCTGTATTAGGCCATAAAGTATTTTTTTCAGACACAGTGTTTTGTTCCCCCCCCTTCCTTTATATTTATATCTTTGAATATAGCGTATCATGCTGGCAAAATTCATGCAGATGGCATAGCATGAAGTATCGCAGAGCTTAAAATCACCTGTTTAAAAAAGAAAAAAAAAAGAAAAAGACAAGGAATGTAGTGTTAAAAATCATGATAGTGAAAAAGCAACTATCCAGTCTCATGGAAAACCAAGACAATTTCAAATGTTCTCTCACAGTTGTCTCATCTACTATGATTTGTTTAAATATGTCTTTTTAAATCCAAATTAATTTCATTCTTTTCAATTTTTTCCACCAGGGATAAGTAAAAAAATAAAAGGTTAATTATTAAAACTAGTCTCTTTTCCCTTTTAATTAAAATAACCATTTTCCAGCCCTCTGACTGTACATCTAATTTTAATAATTATTTCAAATAGAGAAGCTTATGAATCTGACATGTCTGACATCTCCTGATGCCATGACATTTAAAACACTCATAACAATACCTGGGTTAAATCTCTGAAAATATAAATGATTCTTGAATCAACTTTAACATTTGAAAAAGGCCACATCTTTAAACCTTCAGCACATTTTCACACAATTTATAATCCTAAGGGACACTTAGAATTACTGAGCAGGCAAATGAGCCTCCAGATGATTCTCTCTCATAGGCAACTGTGCAACTTAAAAAGCCTCCTTCCAAGAAAGCTACCATCACTAATCCCTTCCCCATGCCATGTAAAACACAAAGGCAATCGGTTTTAGAAGCCTTTTTAATCCTGCACTTTGAGCCTCAAAGGATCACTATATTAAAGAAACATTTTCCAGAAATGTCTCTCTTGACAGTTTTATGTGTTATTCCTCGATGCCCCCCCTTTTTAACAGTTTAACTGACTAAAGAAATAAACTGTTTTTCAAATAGTCTTTTCAGTAAAGTGCTTGTTATTACTCAAAAAAACAAAACAACAACAACAAAAAGAGAAAGTGCTATTTAAGTCTTAAGATAATTTCTTTTTCCTGTGAAAAACTGCCTGATATATCTTTACTTTATTCATTTTTACATAAAGCTGAAATGAAACCTATTTCTTGTAAGGATACTGGGTTACTAATTTTGGTGTTTGGCAGTAGGCAAGATGCCCACAGAAGGTGGTGACACACTGGAACCGTAGTGCAGAAGGTAAACCTTCTAGATGAAGTGGAAGGCATATGGAGAGCTCCTACTAAAATCCTTTCATATTTATATACAAATATAATATATATTAAATATAATATAAAAATAGCTATATTCTTTTTTCTCTCTGAAGTTATACCAGACACTTTTCTTCAAAGCCTCACCCCACTGCAGACAATGTGTCTCCTAAACTCCGTGCAAATGCCGTCCTTTTCACTCCATTATGTATCACCAGCCCATTTCTTCACAAATACAATCCTCCCCTTAACAGACTCCTTCCCTTCTGTCAGAGTCGTTCTGTAACATTTCTGCTCCAGAACCTGCAGCATCACAGCATTCATGCTATTTATCACGATGTTGCAAATAAGTCTGTAGTAAATGAGCTGGGCAGAAGCAAAAGGCTGATTAAGAAAGAGGCAACGGCCCGATCCTCTTCTCACTAAAAGTCAAGGACAGTTGAGCAATTGATTCAGCAACAGGGGAAGCTGCAGACCTGTTAAACATTGTCAACAAAGCATCTGCACACTTGCACAAAATCTGGACCAAGTTCTACACACTTGCTTTTGAAAAGTTTGCCTGATTGACGCCAGGAATTCTTCAAATGTGTGCTGTATTTTTCCAGTTCCTTAGAGTTTCTCCATCTTCTATCCTTTCTCTACTAGCTGGTAGTTTTGTAATTGAATGACCTCTCTCTGAGGCTACAAAACACTTCTTGATCAAAGCATACATTTCTATAGTTCTCTTTCAGCACTCACACTATCCCATCATCTAATTTCTCTCTCCTAGTTTAGCCTTTTTACTGACAGACCTATAGCAGCACACCAGAGTATTTGGGAAGGGGGGAATGGGAAGAGAAGTTTGAAATGAGCTTTATATAAAAAGCTGCCTCATTAACTGTCTGGCTGGTATCTCTAATTTCTGTAATTCTCAGTATAACAGCTTAATACACCTATTTTACCACTATTCAGTAGTTCTAACAGCACTATTAAAGCTTTCCCAGTTTTCCTTTTTAGTGCTATATCTTCATTGTAATTGGTTAAAGAAATTTGTATCTAACCTATTTTCCATTAGCAAAGAAGTGATAGCACAGACCTCTAGTCAACGCAGCTTCAATATAGAAACAGGTGGAATGGAGTGGTAGGGATAGCAGAGCAAGGCAGGATTTCTTTACATAGAACTCTATAGAAACAGGTCTCTGACAATTATCCCAGTCTGAAGAATGCCATAAATCCCTTTAAAGAAGGGAAAGTGTTCCTTGCTATGTTTGGTATTGGCATCTGTTCCTTGCTCCAGGTTGCAAGAGGCTTCTTGGAGCAGAGAGCAATCTGATTCTCTTTGGTACTGTGATTCTCACTCTCCTTCCTTGTTCACTGCTTGGCTTTTTGGTGCCAAACATTTGCTTTGTGACTGGGGGATAACAAAGGTCTAATGCTGGGACACGTGCAGAGGCAAAGGCTTGCCCCAAAACGTAACCAACGGCATCAAAGGCTTGGCTGAACTGGTATTACCTCCTGCGGGTTTGGTTCATCCAGTAATACAATCAAACTGTTCCATAGTACAAAACAGACCATCACCATTTGGTTACATTCATTCAACTCCTCCTCAGTATTCAAGATTAATCCAGCTTTCTCTCCCTAGCACTAGTTTTAACTGCTTTTACTGTTTTTTGTTTTTAGCTAATTATCAGATCTATCAGCATTTATTCATTTTTCTCTGAAGTTCTGGTTTCCACAAACTAGTACCATAAAAACCTACCAACATTTACTTAAATAGCACATATCTGTTGGAACTTTTTATTTTCTTTATAAAGTGAAGTTGCCTTCTGAAGTCTTAGTTCAGTGATATCTCTTAAATCAATAGCTGGTAGTGTTAAATGCAAAATGCGATCATGATCTCCCCCAAAATACACTTTAAATGCTTCCAAAAATGATTAAAAAAAAAAATCAGCTTATTATTTTTCCTTCTGCAAAAGGAGTCATCTTTTAAGGNACCTTAAAGATCTGAGATTTTTAGACTCCTCTATTTCTGGCTACTCTCTGAGGGGGAGTACCAGTCAAAAATATTCATGATCTCAACTCAGACCACTGTTAAAATTAACACAATACAGAAATATCTATGAAGTAGATACACAAGTTTGGTTGACAATGTGCTAAGACTTCAAAAATTGAAAATGGTTACAGATTCAAGACACTGTAATTCAAGATGTTCAACATTATCACCTGAATTAAAATCAAGGCACTATGTGTTTTGTTGTTGTTGTTAAAATGACCCTGAATTAGTTCTGACTAATTTTTGAAGGAGAATAAAAAGATTCCAACATGGTTTAACAAGTTACAATTCTCACCACAGAGAAAGTGGTTAAAAAGTGCCCAAAAGGTTATTAAATGTAAATATATTTTTGTGCAAATTACTCCTATAACTGAAACATTCTTGAAAATTACTGTCATTTTTTTTAAACCTTTTACATAAATATTTCCAACTATGAACTATATCAAAAGATAGCTTTGGGGAATAAAATTCCAAACCATCCGCAAGAAAGCAGTGCAAATTCCTATTTTTCAAATAAAACGATGAATTCATTATGAAATGATGGATGATATTCATGAATCTGAATGTCCTGAACCCTGATGCATGATCACCAGTTCAAACAGCTTCATCAATAATTTAACTTCAAGCAGTCAACTAACCAACACACTATACCTCACCGAACAAACCCTGACATCACGGACAAAGCACAAACAAGAGACTTGTGCCCACATTAAGGGTGAAAATAATGATGCATCATGTTGTAAACAAAAGGGTAGAACAGAGGAAAACATTAGTCTGAGTATGGCGTGAGAATTTAGGGAAACATATTCAAACCTACAAATAACAGATTACATTTTCATGCATCATATAAAATATTTTGCTCTTTCTCCTTTTATGCAGACATATACACAATATTTTACAGCATCTGTACAACAGAGAACTGGATTTCACACAACATTTTCAAAATATTTACTGTCCTGTAATCATCTGAAAAAAAATTAGATGGTTTTTGGACTATATTTCTGGCATTTTTTCCTGCTAATTCAAAACAATTGCTCCATGTCCATTTTAATACTTTAAAAATGTACAGGATTGATAAAAATACCAATATTTTCAGCATCACTCTCATTTCAGTCACATTTGGAAATTTCACCTGGACAAATTACAACATGGCAGCAAATCCTTTAGAATACAGAAACTAGGGCAACTCTCCAAGTTGGCCATGTCCCCATCATCATCTTGTGGCTTTTCTTAGCAGATTCCAGAAGTCAGAAGTAGATCTCAACACCATGGTGTTAGAAAGCCTTCGTACTGTTACCTCTGTAGCTTCAGTGCAACTGTTTGTGGGGCAGCCCCTCCTGGCAGTTTGCTTCAACAAGAGGCAGAGCACCCACACTACTGTGGCTGAACTTTGGAAGGATCAGTCATCTTGTCAGTTCTGTGTCGTGACAGCTGCTGCTGCTGAGACTGATGCTGCTGGTGGTGGGACTGAGTGAAAGTGCTTTGTTGTAGTGGGAAAGCAGCAGAGAGAATAAGCTGAGCCGACTGATTTCCATGAAGTAACCTGGATGTCTAAAACATGAAAACAGAAAAAAATTATCTTTCCTGCTGCACTGAGAAACACAGGCCTAGCTGCCTTTTAACTTTTCATAAAGGTTCAATCAAAATAAACTTTGGATTTGGCCAGTTAAGCTGAGCAAACAATGCAAAGATTTGTTCATACTAATGCATTTAAGCAGTGCATCTGACCAATTAATAAAGCAGCTGTAATTGGTCTTTGTAACTTCTGTGGCGACAGGTAGGAACATGTGGCAATTTGTCTTCATTTCAAAACACAAAAGTATAGCAGGGTCTAAGGAATCTATTTGAATAAGTTCAGGTAGTTGTCATTGCAGTCAAATGAAAAAACAGTGCATGATTTGGCACAGATCACATTTATTCCCCACAGACAAAATGCACAGTTGAAGAAAACATTGCATGTGCAGACCTAAATATCCCCTTTGAAGGAGATTTATCCTGGAAATGGTACTTAGTTTTAATATTATTCTTCATAGAACAAAAAAAGATTACTGAAGAAAAGCAATGAAGGATGGGTACAAATGCACTACGACATCTCAATCTTAAAATGTTCTGCAGCAGGAAGTAAAGTATATTAACTGCTCTACCTACAGAATCAGACTCTAAGATGCCCCAGTGAACAGAAGCAGAAAAGGCACTTTTTTCCTTTTTAAAGAGTATTTGCTTCAATTAAAATTCTAGTACTTTAATAGTTTGTATTAAAAATACTCGACTTTCGCCTAGAAAGAAATTCTAGAGTAGGTACAGACCTTTTGAGATCTTTATATTTCACATATCTGTTTCACCAGAATTAAGTCAAAATTGTATAAACTTTTAAATTTAGAAACAGAGATAGAGACACTACCAACCTGCTAAACAGCACTGTTGTTACAGTATTTATCTGACTTGTCAGAGAACACATTCACATCTGCACTCTGGTTTGATTCAGCTGAAGCTTCCCACTACATAAATGAGTGCTGAAGTACTAGTGAAAGAAAATTTGACTCAGTCCTAATCAGAACTGCATCCATTCCCTGTGCCTATAAATGTATGTTAAGCCTCCAATTACTTACTGCATTTTTATATACTCCACCTAGGCAGAGGACCCCAGACTTAGTGGAAATGGCATAAACAGTAAGGAATAGTTGCAAAACAAGAGTTTTTAATTATGTATACTTCTAAAGAATAATAAAGGAAACATACTGACTTTCCCAGACTTTCCTCAATGTTAAGAATGTGCACAAACTACATTAGTACAGACTTCATCTTTTTTTGGAGAAGGCAACATCGGAGGCCAAATTAAGATCTTTTGAACCCATGTCTTCTTGGAGGCACTCCCTCTCTACTGTTCTAACCACTACATCTCCTTCACCAACTCCAGCTGCTGGGTGACCCATGTGCCACTAATTAACTGAAATCAACAAATGGCAACAGATTTCCCCATCAATTCCTTCTACCTCCTATTTCTTTTTGAGATTTCCTATTTCTAAACTTCTTGGGTTTTGTCTTCCTTCTCTTTCAACCCAAACTCTCTTCCTTCTCCACTAAAACAAGGTTCTTCCCTACTCTCTGCTTACAAAGTTACTTGCTGCTCAAACTCCCTCGTAGCCTAGACAGAATTTCATGCCTCGTGTTATTGGCACATGTCTTGCTTTGGGCTGTGTGCTGCTTTCCAGACCAACCATCATCTCTTATACCTTAGTGCACCAATATGTCAATGCAAAGAAAATGTAAACTGTTTCAAAGGAAATACCTGTTTTTTCATTCCATAGTCAATTAAGAGCAGCAATTCAAAGGGAAAAAGATATAAGATAGGACAATGCATGGAGTGAAACTGCAGGAAAGACCACTTCTCCTTTAAGTAATAGGGCTTTAGAGAGCAGCTACAGAATAAACTTACCTCATGCATCAGGCTTATTCACAGGTTACTATTTTAAGTCCTTTGCTTTCAAGTAAAGCACCCCTGGATAACCTAAACATGCTGCAAGTGCCAGGACTTGGAAAAATTTGTGGACAACTCTACGTTCATTACCTGTAGGAACTGCTGGGGGTGCTGGGTCAGCTGTGACTGAGATGGCTGTTGAACTGTGGTGAGCTGCTGCTGATGGTCCTGCTGACTTTGCTGCTGCTGCTGCTGCGTTATTGACAAAGTCTGTGTCTGCTGCTGTTGGGCAGCAAAAGTGGGGTAAGCTGTCACCACCTGTCCCATAAACATAGTACTTGGTACCATTACTGCTCCACACGCTACTGGGGCCGTGACAAGTTTTGTTACAAGTTGCTGACCTTGAGAAAATCTGTTAATAGAAAAAGATATTTGGAGTCCCTTCAGGAAAAAAAAATGTATGAAGCATCACATACACTTGAGAAAGGCAGGTTTCTCAAAGTCATACTTTGCTATAACAACACGGGTTTTTATAAGCCTGCAAACATGTTACTTTGGGCAAAGTTTAGTTTCAGGGGTTGTACTTGTACAGCTGAAACACAAATCACACAATCTTTTTAATGCTACTTTAGTTCCTTTTGTATATGGTGCAGCTGCATAAGCATACCATTACAGAAAGTCATCTTGAATATTGGTCTTGAAGATTTACCTGATTTGTCTGTCCTGTGTGAAAGTGGTTACTGCAGCAGCACTCTGGTTGTTGTTCTGTGGTAAGCTAGAGGGAACCTGCACAACATTTCCTGCTGTTGGCTGAGAAATCACCATAGTGTTGTACAAAGGTGCTGAGACTGTGTTCTGTGACTGACTGGCAAGAGAAGACTGTTGATTGTGTCCACTAAGTACATTTTGTTGATTATGCTGAAAAGAAATTTTGAGATAGTAAGTTGAAAATAACCAGGTACTACAGCTGTTCTCCTCACTGTCACTGTCCACACTTCAAAATGACCAGTGTTTTTTTTCTATTCAAATGAATCCTTAATTTAAAGTATACAGGTATTTCTACATTAACTTCTCCTGTTCAAGTTATTTTTTTCCTTTAATTTTTCAGCTATTTGCACACTGTTTGTTCAAAATTATCTTTTTACTCCTTTAGCATCTCTGTGCCCAACTCAGACTAAAATGTGCACACAATGTCAAGAATTTCTTACTCAAAAGTTTGGAACTACCCTATTGCTGAGATGGTAGCATGCACCACTAGTCTGCCTCTTCACAAATCTCACAAAGAAAGTATGGACTGTGGAAAAGGGTACAAAGGAGGGTGACCACAGAGATAAGATGTGTAAGGAGTCTCCATACACATAATGGTCAAACCCATTAGAAGTGTTCAGCATGAAGAACCAGCTTCTATGGGGATACATCTGACAGAAGACTTGAAAATCACGAGCCAGAAGATGAAAAGTGGAGAGCTGCTCACTGTATTTCACAGTATATGAGATGGATGACATGTTTAAAAAAGCAAACAATCACATTTCATAGAAAGTAAAGGTGTAGAATTCACTACAAGATACTGCAATTTCAGAAGTATACATGGAATTGAAAGAAACTGAATAAACTCATAGAAGAAAAAGGCTATTACAGTACAGATGTCCTACACCTACTGCATCTGATAGAAAGTGTTGTATGTTCTGTCAAAAAAAAAAAAACAACCAAAACACAGACATCCAAAAAAAGGAAAGCTGAAAGTTTTCCTGAGACTGGTCTTTCAAAAAAGCCAATTGTTAATAATTATTAACATGCCTAAGTCTTAAAATGAAAACAAAATCTGAAATTGCATTATCAAGAACATAAACGCATTTCAATTGTAAAGCTTCAAACATAAAGAAATTAATGACTCAACAGACATTGTTCAAAAGAAATTTGGGAGGGGATGTGGTGGTGCATTCCCCCCTCCTCCTTTCCAGGCCACAGTGTGATCTGGGAAGTACTTGCTAGGTCTTGGCCTTGAAGAACCTGGGCTTAGCTCTCCCTGAGCATATCAAAACCACGGTTTGCTTCCAGGAACTTGTGCTGTTCAACAAGCATCATCTTCCTTACGAACAGTCTTGGACACTGTTTATCTTTTGCCTGAATGGCATTAACATTCCTGTTTTCACACTTTCAAAGGGAGCGCTGACCCAAACTGCAGCCAGGATGAAACATTGTTATGAATTAAAGCCCACTCTCTTGTGACTCTCTAAACAGCAGTCCAGAATGAGACCCTTGGAGCCCTCCTGGGCTGCAGCGGGCTGCGACCAGCAATCTCCCTCTGAGTGGGATGCCCCTCAGAGCTGGCAAACCCTCAGGTTTGCTATACTTGGAGAATCGCCAAACAAGTTCTGGCCTGATGCCCTGACTCTTCAAGGCCCGACCCTTCTCCCTTTGGGAGATGCAAAGGCATCAAAGTGAGTATGTCACAGACCTCTGAGGGGAATTTTTCACAGGTACCTTGCTTGCACTGACTCTTTATGTCTGTGTGCATGCACATGCGCATATGCAATAGCAAATCTGAGAGAAATGCTGCTTTCTTAGATGTTTAAGTACCTCAGTTATCGAAGTAAGTTAGGCCTGTAAATAAGCCTGTGACTTATGACATAAGCTCACTTAAATGCCACTAAGTGTTGTTCTTTTGCTAAGCTGTTAAGTTCAACATAAATTATAACCTAAGTCTCACTAAGTGTTGCTCTTTCGCTAAGCTGATAACTTCAAAGTTGTAAGTTAGGTTAAATGCTGTTGAGGGTTATTCCTCTGTTAAATTATTAAGGTTAAGTTATAAATTAAGTTTAAGGTATAAGTTAAATAAGGTGTGAGTTACGTGTTGCTCCCTTGTTAAATTACTAGGTTTAAGTTAAGTTAAAGTACTGTTGAGTGCTGTTAGCTTTTAGGCCATGTTCCTCTTTATCTTTGCCCTCACTGTGCTTTTGTCACATGCACCAAAACACATACAGACATATACTCCCCTAGATAGGTCTCGGTTCATTTCCATTTTGACTGCCTGGATTTTGTTTAGTTTTGCTGCTGCTTGTTTTTGACTTGTGCCTTAACTGTCCTGTAAGTAGTAGAGTGAATCTTGCCATGGAACTTTGTCATGCTGTCACTTAATATTAAATCTGGCTTTTGCTGATACCCTTGCCGATGATTTTTTAAGCAATCTCAAACACTCATTCATAATAGGGGAATGTCAGGGAAGCTGTTGTATTTCAGCTGTGGTTTCGAGCATACATTCTATCCAGCAAAATCAGTAATAGAATTTTACCTGTGTTGCAGAACTCTGCAAAGGCTGTTGCTGTACCATGTGTGGAGTACTTATGTGGCCTGTGTTCATCCCACTTTGAGTCTGATTAGTCTGAACAACTTGACCTTGCATGTTTATTGGCGTAAGCTGCTGAACAGTTGAAGAATTTCCAGACGGGAGCTGCACAGAACCAAAGTTGAGTCCAGAAGCTGACTGCTGCAAGAACATCTTAAAAAATTCCACAAGTTATAGCGTCAGTATTCAGAGACTCGACACTTAACTGGTAAGAATCAGAATCCTCATTTCTAAACATTAACGTCAATATTTGTTACTTCAGAAAAAGTACCGTTTAGAGACTAACTAGTAATGTAGTCCACAACTACCTAAAGACAAAACATATTTGAGATCACATTTCTATTTGTAGGATCTTCAGCAGTAACACTAAACCAGATGAAGGAAAACTCTGAATCAGTAGATCTAGGCAGAGCACCAAGAACATAATCTTCCTAGACAATCAGGAGATCATAATGATTATACTGAACTTTCCAACATTGTTGTAATTAACAGAATTCAGCACAAAAATATCTGGTTCTTTACAAAAAGTTAGGCCCAAGCCTATAACAAGACAGAATGTGCAGCACTGAAGTATTTTCTCTAGTTTTCACATTCCTGAACAAGGTCCCTCCTCACTGCACAGGAACAGAGCTGTGAATCTCTCCCTTTGAGACATGGATAGCGCAGTCTACTGCTGGCATGTTTACACTAGACATCACACAACACTGAAAATGGCACATGCCAAAAACTCCTACTTCTTTCAACAGAATTTACGCAACATACTCAATACTTCCAGGAAGTATTTTTTTCTACTCTTTAGTCACAATCCAGACTGAAAATACTAAATTATTTCCTTAAAATGTATCTTAGTTTGAGGTGATCACATTTTTTTTTTTGTTTGGGTCTTTTAACTAGAAAATTCCAATAGGGTAATTTTTTTCTTCCAAATATAGCTTAAAAGACAATGACAAAAATAGAAAAATATACACTGGTTAAAAAAAGAATCAGAAATCAGGTAGTCAGCTGCTAGACTGAACAATGCATCCTCTAGACTTCTTGTCTTTCTGGCTTAGTAACTCCAAGTTTACAATGCAAAGTAGAGCCACTCAGCCTGATAGGACAGTTTAAGAAACAATGAAGCATGGATTTGACACCCTCAGAGCTAAAAGAGAAAAACTGATGCTCATCTTGCCGATTTTGGATTAATACTCTAATGGCTGAAGAACTTTGCAACAATTAACAGTCACTCCATCCTTTTACATTTATTTAGGTTAAGCCATAAGCTAGGCTTGACCTGCTCAATACTGGGGCATTTCCAGATGCATTCAGAAGCTAAACATCAGGTACCTCAGGAACAGCAGCTTCAGATACTATGGATTTTAGACATAGTATGCCCAGATGGCAGCTGACAGAAAATATGGAAGATCAGGTCGTGGAATTAGGTGCCCAAGACACATTTCAGATGCCTAAATTCTCTACAGATGAAACCTGTGATACACTAACTCACCTGGAGTCCTTGACCATGAACAATTTGAAGCTGCTCTTGAATCTTACGCAACTCTTCCTGCTGCCGATGAATATTTGCCTCTATCATGCGTGTTCTTTGCTCTAGCTGGTCCTTTAGATGTTGCATAGCTCCTAACTGAGCTGAAAACTGAAACACAGGCTGTAGTGCAGTGAATAAATTAAAAGCTGAACAAAAATGACATTTTATTTACAAGAGGTAAATACAGTCCTCCACAGCAGCAAAGAAATCAAGCACTGCTCTTTAAACTAATAAACCATAATCTGAGGACCAATTCATTAGTATGAAAACGTCACAGAATTAACATTTAATTGATGCATCCGAATTCATGAGCAAAAAAAATCTATAGCACAAGAAATTGACCACGTGCCCAAATCACACACACATATATATGCTGCCTTAGTAATTTACATGGTACTGCGGATGTTAAAGCTCTCTCACGTTAAAAATCAGAACTGTGCCAGTTCAGAAAAAAAATTCACAGATCTAAAACATACAAATAACTTGGGAATACCGTCGGTCACAAAATGCTGATGGCTGAGTCCATAGAGAAACTATTTGCCACTTCTATTCCTCCTCAGACATCTACTACAGGCCCCAAGTCAGTATAACCATTTGATACCTGTTCTTATTACACAGAAGCATTTCACAGACCAAGCAGCCTTGTATTATAAGCATATGCCTGAAAGTTACCAGCAGAGCTGATGGATTTTTAAATTCATGCCCTAAAATATTTTAGCTTTAACTGTGTTTATGTCTATGTTGCTAATGCACAAGGCTGAAAATTATATCCCCACAAATAACAGGAAGGAAAAAATAAAGTAGAAGTCTTAAATTAGGGAATTTGCTCATTTCAAACAAGTAATTTTAAAGGTGAATTTGGCACCAAATGACTCAATTTCTCAAAGAGAAATTAACATTATATTCAGAATATAGAAGCAGATAATTAAGATGGAAAAGACCTTTAAAATCATCAAGCATAATCACTAACCCAGCACTGCCAAGTCCAACACTAAACCATGTCTCTAAGTGCCACATCTACATGGCTTTTAAATACCATCAGGGATGGTGACTCCACCACTTCCCTGGGCAGTCTGTGCCGATGACTTGCAGCCTATTCCAATGACTGGCCACCCGTTCTGTAAAGAAATTTTTCCTAATATACAATCTAAATCTTCCCTGATGCAACTCCAGACCATTTCCTCTTATCCTGTCCCTTATTGCCTGAGAGAAGAGACCAACACTTGCCTTACTACAGCCTCCTTTCAGGTAGCTCTACAGAGGGAGTAATGAGGTCTCCCCTCAGCCTTCTTTTCTCCAGGCTGAACAACCCCAGCTCCCTCAGCCATTCCCTGTCTCATTCATGTTCCAACCCCTTCAACACCTCCATTGCCCTTTTCTGGACTCACTCCAGCACCTCAATGTCTTTCTTGCAGTGAGGTGCTTAAAAGTCAACACAGCCCTAGAGATATGGCCTCAACAGTGCCGAGCACAGGGGGACAATCACTGCCCTGGTCCTGCTGGGCCACACTATTGTTGATACAGGCCAGGATGCCACTGGCCTTCTTGGCCACCTGGGCACAGCTGGCTCAGGTTCAGCTGCTGTTGACCAGCACCCCCAGGTCCTTTCCAGCTGAGCAGCTTTCCAGACACTCTGCCCCAGCTTGTAGTGCTGCAGGGGGTTGCTGTGACCCAAGTGCTGGACCTGGCACTTGGCCTTGCTGAACCTCATACAATTGGCCTTGGCCCATGGATCCAGCCTGTCCAGATCCCTCTGCAGAAGCTTCTTGCCCTCCAGGAGATCAACACTCTCACCCAACTCAGTGTCATCTGCAAACTCACTGATGGTGACCTCAATCCCTTTGTCCAGATCATCAATAAATATATTAAACAGGACTGGCCCCAGTACTGAGCCCTGTGGAACCCCACTCGTGACCAACCGCCAGCTGGATGTAACTCCATTCATCACCACTCTCTGGACCTGGCAACCCAAACTGTTTTTCACTCAGTGAACAGTGCCTCCATCCAAGCCACAGGCAGCCCGTTACCCCAGGAGAACACTGTTCTCTAGGAGAACAAGACTGTTTAAAAAATAATAATAAATCGAGTTAATCCATACCTGAGTCATTCCAGACTGGAGCTGTAAAGTTGCAGGCTGAGATATTGCTGGCTGTGTTACTGGTTGTCCAAGAGACTGTGAGCTTAAAGACTAGGATTAAAAAAATTGTTCCACAATCATAAGAGAATGAACTTCATACTTGATCTGAAGTATTTCTTTATAGTATCAATTCCAGAACAATATCATAGGAAAATATGAGAGAAACTAGTAAATTGTTTCCTGAAATAGCTACTCTTAATTATTAGAGAAATAAGAAAACAAGAGCAACTGATTATACATAATACGTACTGATTGTACATAATATATACATTATTTTTCCACTGCTAAAAATATATATAAGCAGTAGGTATAAAACAGAAATTATAACTACAAATATTTTAGAAGTCTTAACTGTATTAAGGGAAAGACTTTTTCAACAAGTTTGGAAGTTGACATCTTTGATGTATTTCTTAAACTAACAATTTTCAGAAATACATAATTTAAAAGCATTCTGTTTTTGAAGAGAATGTATCAGTTCAATGGGAAAACAAGCACCAATTACATAAAGCATGACAATTTCTCATCCTACCAAGATTTCAGAAAGCATATAGAAGTATTCACTAATATTCTTAGTCAATTTGTATGAATTCTCTATAGGGACACACACAGCATTACATTGGCAATTTTACATATGTTTGTATGTGTGCGTGTGTGTGTGTATTTAAAAATCCAGAATCACAGAAAAAAACTCCACATGAGTGAAAGCAGAGATTCATTCACATTCTTGCAAATCCTAATGACAAAACCCAAATACATATATGCTTAATTATTATATTCCTTTAAAATCTAGTGTACCAAAGTTGCATATTGATGATGCAATTCTAAGAGACGTATTCCAAACAAAACTCTTACACTTTAAAATGTGTTTTTAGAAGAAATAAAACAAAGCTTATATGGATTTAATAATAGCTTTTAAAGGTGAACTACACTGTTTAAGTACAATACTTTTCTCTGAAGTTACCTGACTGCTCAGAGATGATCTTCTTTGTGCAGTCTTTTCATGACCAGATAAGCTTTGCCTTGGAGGAGTGCTAGTGTCCACTGTCATTTTAGTTGGTGTTGCTGACAATGTTGAGAATTAGAACAGAAAGAAACATGTTAATAGTTATCTCAATTGTGAAATGCAATAATCAAATCACAGGAAGCTTTTAATGAATAAAAAATCTCCTAAGCTTGGACTCTTTTTTTTCCCCTGACTATCCACAAATAGTGCAACCTGATGGATTGAAATATGGTGTTCTAGTGTCTGATATTGTACTCTTAGAAGTAAAAGTCTTTTTCAGACTAGTCTGCAGATCTCTGAACCATCAAAAAGGATATTTTCACTTGCACACTTCTCATAAAATGATTATTAACTGCCAGTTATGAATTTAATGAAATTAAATAGAGGAAGTTTTCATTAGAATGGCAATTCTATTTTCAACAGTTGGTGCTTACATGAATGATCCGATACTGCTGTATGTGAAGATTTTCTTGAACTCCTGGAGGAAGCAGAAGGTGTGGGGCTGGTATCAAACCTTTCCAGTGCTTCTTTGAGACTCACTGTGTTTATGTGATTGTCAGACCCAGAGTCCTGACTCTGAAGAGACACACATAAATAACTATTATTTATCTAATTCAGCACACAATGTATATTTCTGCTAGAAAATATCTCAGATCTTGCTGTTTCTAATCAACTCCCTTACACAGGTGACTGTGCAGAAGTACTGGCCTGTTCGATGGCTGTAAGCTCTGTTTCTATTTGAAGCTTTTATCTTTGGAAACCAAAGCTATATAAGCTATAGAAACCAAAATGCATGCAGACTCAGGCCACAAACTGACTACTGAGCTGACCTCCTCCTCTAGCCACTCAATTCACTCTGAACAACAGTGTAATGAGTGAACTGCTTATTCTTTTGGAAAGGATGAGTTCGTTCCACTAGAAGGAACACCGACAGATGAAACTTCCGAAACTGCCAAAGGAAAATATTTCTGAACTGTCAGACTAAAACATGACAGATCATCTCCATGAGCTTATAACACTCATTGAGCTTCCAAGGACATTAATTAATTTTGTATACCTCTAAGAAGTGGGACAGAGTCATAGAATTAAAGAGCACGTACTTTCCTACTGTGAACTCCTTTAAGTCCTCTTTGTGTGTTGACCTTGGTTTTTCAGATTATGGGTACTGCCAGTAAGGCGAACATTTATTTAGGAATCTAATGCTGCAGAAATCAGATCTTAATACAAACTTATGGGTGCTACCATGTTATAGTATAACTACATGGACATTTATTCCTGAAAAGAGAAGGGTGTTATAGGCAGAGTACAGTTAAACACTCTTTCTAGACTTCTTTGATCATTTTAAATAGTCACATTATTTAGAGACCAAATAATTACTTTATGTGGGGACAAACAGGACAAACCACTTTTTGCTGCTGTATACTTGCTTGGGTATTATTTTTAGAACATAAAGACGTAAAATAAGATTGTATAAAACACTCACTTTATCCGCTGTTATCTCTGGGAGAGACTCCTCAATACCAAGTTCTCGTCGTCTTTCTGCTCTAACTTCTGCATAACTGGAAGAACAAACCAAGGATGACTACTGTATTGTGGGATGATTTAAAAAATATACCTCAAAGACCAAACTCCTCAAAGCCACCTTGCTTATAAAGTATCCCAGAAGTTTTCCAGTGATTCTTTACACTGCTGTAATTTCTCTACCTCCAAAAACACCATCAAGATAGCTCCCATGCCAGTAGGATTACTTTAAAAAGTAACCTACCTTACAACAGTGTGCGTACAGACAATAAACTCTGGCCTGGAATTCCACTGGTGATACGTGATATAGTAATGTGTTTGCAGCCAAATCCACTGTTGTCCCTTTGTAAGGAATCTGTAGTAACATGACTTCCCTTTCCCATATTGCATCACTATAAAGATGAAGAATAAAGTTTACTGTCTTGCCAGGATGTAAATACTCCAGTTACATAAAAAGAACATTATTTCCCAGGTTCATATAGCCCAAATCCATGTCTAAATCCAGTATTACAACAATGATCAAGACCAAGTTTGAAAATTTTCCACCAGTTTTTGCACTTATTAAACATTACAGAGCCTTGTAAATGCTATTGGAAGAACTGGAAAAGTATTAGTCATAGAGCTGTGCACTCCAATTTACCACAATGAAACCTCGGAATTATAAGATAAAACTGAATCTGTTTTGTAGTTCTGTTTCAAAAGAAAAAAAGATAAGGAACAGCAGTATAATAATGTCAAACGAACGGGAGTAAAGAGACTTCACTCAAAATATCACAAAATTTCACCACTACAGCTGTACAATTTAACAAACTTGCTCATTTTAATGACTTAGTTGTACTCACAATGCTCATGACATTTTGCCAGATTATCTAGATCATCCACATGATAATAATCATAGCCTGATGTTCCCAAAACTTCAAATGGAAGATAACCTATTATCGGAGGTGCCCTAATTAATAGAAAAATCAATGTCATTTTATTTTCACACACACAAAAGAATCTCAAAGAAACCAGAATTAATTATATAAGCTGTCTTGTTTACAGTATGTGCTCTGAAAAAAATTAAAAATTAAACCCAACACAAGCTATGAGTAGTTAATGCAGATTAGTGAACTCCAAATACTACAGTCACCACTGTGATTCAGCTGCTATTGCTACTACACAGAAGGAACTGCACCTGTGATCCAAGAATAGGAACTTCCATTCTAAGCTGTGTCTAGATGTGAACTCTTCGTTGGGTTCTTCAACAGTGCACATTTCCTACAAAGGAAAAAAAAAATCTCTTAAAACTGCTCTATTCTAGTACATAAACTCTTTCAAAATACAGACTTCCCTGAAGTTAGTAGATAACTCCACAATAGTTACAATGTTATTTTTAGACAGCTTCATTGGTTTTGCTTGTTTAGATGCATAATACTGAGGTAGAATCTAATCTCAACTGTGCCAAGATGATGCTCAGTTGATTTAAATGGACTAACCATGTCATGAGATTAAACTCAAACTCAGTATCTACAAACACAGTAGTATAAGCAGAAATCAATAGTTCCTGCAGTTTAAATTGTAACACGCAAAACAAGAGATGAAACATTGCCATCAGACAGTCTGATTATAGTCCATGTTTGTAACAGGTAAAACCCAACATTAGTAAGATGATCACATTACTCTGAGTTTAGGAATATGATTCTTCCCTTTAGTGAACACAAAGTACACTCAATCTCTTTGAGTGCACACATATGTACAACAAATAACACACTACTCTCACATTTAGAACTCATAAGAAGTAAGGGAATGATTGTATTTCCATTACAACAAAACCTCAAGGTATTCTGCACATCATTCTGAATGTATTCCACTCAAACGTATTCAGAGCACGTCAGTCAACTTCTACAGTCCCCTTTGAGAAAGGTGAAGATGCCCCACTGAGTACTGTGGCTCATGCAGAGACAGTCACAACACCACGCACCCCAAGCTAGTCAATTCTTTTGCAAACTCCTCTAATGCTGCCTTACAAGAAGGAAGATGGATGATGGAATACATGCATACAAATATACCCCTCTAAGAATTACATTAAAATTAGAGATAAATAAATCTTTCTTTTTTGGACACCTGCACACATTTGTCATTTGTAGGAGTTTGCAACGGTATTCCCAGTGCCAGGAACACACTGGGATCTACTGATGATCAGGTACAAGAGTTTCCTAAAGACGCCAATGTGGAAGCTGCTGTTATGTTGACAGAATACTCACAACAAGTGTGAACAGATGAGCACAGTGCTACCCTGCAAACATCTGTAACTAAAGCAGTCTTGCAGAAAAATACAGCAGAAGACTAACTGAGGGACCACCTTTCTTTTCATTCTTTCAGGTTATAATCCAAAGAGTTTAATTGGATACTTCGCAGTTTTTTAAACAGATCTTTCTAAGTTTTCTTTCTATGAAAGGAAAAAGTGACCATACCTAGGCAATGTTTTTTCCTCACCTTCATAACTGTAAAATCTAAAGACAGCGACTGAGAAAATGATGGAATGATGGATGAATTAGATGGAGGCAATGAACTAAACAACTCTGGGCACAAATTTACGACTCTTGATGTGAATTCCAGCTGGCAAGACCTAAGCTTCAAACCTGAAACTACCCCTAGAACCCAAGGCTCATCTACTTTTCTAAAATTATAGCATTTAATAAAGCCCCACTCACAGTAAAGTAAGAGAAATGAAAGAGCAAGAGTATATCCTTGAGATATACTTTTGATTTGTTGTTTCTTTTATCTAGTTATTTTGGCACAGGTCAAAACAAATGTAAAAATCACTGAAGTGCAGGCAGTAAAACCACAGTAAAAACATCATGGTTAGAGAGGAAATGGCAGCAGGTTAGTACCCAATTATTCAATACATTTATATTAATGATTTGCAGATATTCCACTGTAAAATACCCCTGGGCAGAAGCCAGCTTGTTCAACAAGGCGTCTTGTTGAAGTTGTCAACAAGGCATCTAGAAAAGAAAGGACTTTCATTTGTAACAAAAAGTATTTTGGTAGAATCCTTCTGGCTGGATTAATCCTGCCTTCTTGATAGGATGCAAACATCAACTAGCCAAAATGCAAGACAAATGTTTTAAAGAATGTGTAGAATCAAATGCCTTCACTAGGGAACAAAATCTGAGACATGTTTTGTTACAAAAGTGGTAGGGTCATATGCATAAAATAAAAATGTGAACTTAAAAGGTGCAAAAGCATTGCATATCCTGAGAAATTACATCTGAGGAAAAAAAATAAAGGATCCAGAATCGTATACCAACTGAAAGAGAGTAAGTGACAGATGAGTAGGAAGGTTCTACCTTAAATGAGGCAATACTAAAACACACATCTCATTACTGGAGGCATCACGCATTTGTTAGTGAAGTTACTGGGATGGTAAAATTCCTGACACTCATTTGCTAAAGACTAGTCAATGCTAGCCTCAATAATAGCAGAAGGTATCACGAGTATAAACAGGTATTGCCAGATTAAGTCTTCACTTTTTCTTCAAAAGATTTCCCAAATGAACAGCAGCAGTTGAAAGTTTTAAAAGATCTTAAAACTTTTGTAGCATGGAAGCTTCCTCGGGCACTAAGGGCTCAGAGGTTCCAGTACAGGAATGAAACTTTGGCCAAAATATAATCTGTAAGGCTTTAGCCCGCAGGAGACAGAGACACTTGAATATCATAAATGGATGATCCTCAGCTTCCAGAAGTAGGAAACATAGAAGTTTTACTATGAACTGTCAGACTTTAAAAGACAAAAGCATTTGCAAATGTCAGGTTGGTCTTTTTTCCCCAATTATTTCATGAAGCAAAAATCCCACATGTAACATCTCTACCAACTATAGACATAACAGGAAGAATATTTTTTAGACCTGCATGGGAAGGAAAGTGTCAAATGAAGGATTTCCATAGTTTTAGAAAAAAATAAACAGACTTTCTCCGGCACGGAGTCTGGAGAAACAAAATTCCTATTCAGCCTCACAGAACTAAAGGAGTTTATATGATTTCTCCACATTCTCCCTACTATGCTGTTGAATTGCAAAGTAGATAAACCATGTCTTCTGAAGCTACCACCAACAGTCTTCAGCTTAAGACATCAGCACTTTAAACTTAAGAGGCAGAATGTTTAAATGTTCAGAATTCTTGCATTACAGACAACAGCTTAATATGGGGCCACATACATTTCATGGCATTACTTTACAACTGAATTGCAAAAACGAACGTTAGATAGCAGGCTATCCTGAACCATGATTCATATATTTGTATGAAACACATAATCAGAATCACAATCACAGGCCATACTGTACTGTATCCTGAGTATTTATTTGGACTGGTTTTGGAGAGAAACAGGATTATACATACTGAACTACAAGCATCATATGCACCCAATTCTAAACTTGGAAAGGCACCTTCGCATTGTACATTAGCAGTTAAGTAAAATGCTAGGTTTATACCACTAAGTTACTGAATAACTGCATTGAAACAAAAGATTTCTGTTACCTCAAACCCAACTCTTAATTACTGACAAGTAATGTAAGCTTTCTTTAAGCCCTCCGAGATTTACTTCTGTGTCAAACTGCAGAAAGACCACTAGCAGCAAAAAATTCACGTCCAAGTTTCAACTAAATCAATCATTTCTCCAGTGAAAGTGGAACATCGATGTAATCTTTTGTATTGTTTAAGTTCGTCTTGCTAAATTATATTCCTGTGGACTTCTTCGAAATTTATTTCTTGCATATTTCTCTTTTATATTACTATTTAGAATGAATGATCACCATAACTCATTTGATACTTTGCATAAAACTTAGCCTATTTTAAGCAAGAGACACTTTCAGTTTCATATCATAAAATTCTTTATGGCTTTCCATTAATAATTTAAATGTTGTGTGTATTCTCTCTGAAGTTTTCCCATTCAGAGTCCATTTAAGAATGATATCAAAGTGATTTCATTTGCACATACCTTGATAAATTGAGGTGTAGCTAATCTAACTGTTGCTACAAAGCAAACTTTCTCTTCATATGAAGGCCGGTGTGATCTCTGAATAGTTCCTTCAAAACCATTGTGCGCCGAGTTGGGAACTGAGGGCAGACAGAGAAGATGACAACATAAATGACAACGTAAGTATGGAAGTAAATGGCAGTAATATCACAAGACAAGTGGCCCAATATTTATCTGTGGTTTGCTTGTAACTTAAAACACATTAAGAAAAATGCTACGTTTCTACACTTATATGTGCAGGAATAGTAACACAGCAGTAAGAGTAGTTACAGAGTAGTAATGGGAACATGACCATCGAGTAACTTTCTCAAAGAAGTAAAATTACAGCTAATATGATATTATTACTGACAAAGCATTTTTAAGAAACTAATAACAGTTCTAATCCTTGCTAACTGGTAAAAATGACTAGATTACACTTTCTTCAAAAATATCTTAAAATTTATGTTTTGTATCAGGTTTTGCTAACTTTTTCTTTTGAACTCTGAGGTAAGTATTTCTTTTGTAGACTTCCATCACATTTAAGCAACACATGCCAAAGACATACCGAGTAACAGAACAATCAAAGGCACAATTACAGATGTGAAAGAATCAGGATACTGGGCTGAGAACAAATTCCACTTCCCAAATCACAGAGATGGAATCAAAAGGAGGCAAAGGATGGACTAGACCTCAAAACAGATTAACCTTATCTTTCATTTCCAGCAGTTATCCATTTAGTTAATCTTTACTAAGGTCTAGAGATGGTGACTTCAAAACACTGTGAGGCTTTCCAAAGCCTGACTGGTTTTAATTCTGCTCTAGATTAGAACTACTGAAGTTTCCCCATGCAATTTCAGCTTACAGCTCCTTGCTCTTTCCATCAGAAAGAAAATAGGCAGTTTATTTCCTCTTTATCTTAGCCCTTGTCCTTTTTTCTTCAGAGTTTATCTTGCCTTGTAAGTTAGATTTATAAACTACTTCTTGCTTTTGTTGCTCTACTCTGAACTCTCTCCAACTTCCTTACTTCTGACGAGTAAGTATCAAAAACTGGATGTGGACATGCAAGTGCTAAGAAGTGCAGTAGGATTATTTCAGGTGGTTTAGACTTTATTTTAGAAAGGCTTTTGCATTTTCACAGCTTGATGGCTGGTCAAAGTGATTTGGTCACATTCAGTTTACATTCCACAGTAACTCCTTTCCCTAAAAAATTGCTATGTAGCTGGCTGTAACCGTCCCCGTTCATATAGTTTGATCTTCCTAAATGTAGTAACTTGCATTTGTTCTTAGTCAATTTTTCTGGGTTTTTAGCCCAAAATAATTTCTTTTCTGAATCTGGGGATGAATTCTTCTCTTGTTTTTAGTGGACTATTTCATGACTGCAAACTACGTTCCACTGTTCACAATATTAATGAAAATACCAATCAAATCCACAAGTTGTCCATTAAAACTGCACTTTCATGGTGAACACTAGTAACCTTTCCAGTTTCTGCAGCTGAATCAATTAACATGTGCTTCCCTTACAAGTTTGTGAGAACAGACTATGATAACAAAAATATATTTTAAAAGTCCATCATTTATTTGTGCTTTATCCTCTTATCCACACAGTGTGTTACTCTTTGGTAGAGGAAGCTGAACTGATTTGATGCTACTTCAACCTGAAAAATCTACAATGATTGCCATTCAATTCCTGCAGCTGCCTGAAACTCATATTAGTTTAATTATCTGTCCTAGAATATTTCCAAATATTGAATTGCAACCAATAGGTCTGCTGTTTCCCAACTCCTCATTCCAAGACCAGCACTTTATTTGGCCTTTTCAGGACTGTTTCTTGTCTTTCCTATAATATTACGTAACTGTATTTGCATTAAGACTCAACCTCTTCCTATTTTGTGAGAAAAATACTGGTATCAGATAAAAACCCCCATAGATTTATTTACAACATACTGGTTTTCATATTTTTGGGTGATCTTTCTAAGAATCTACTGATCATGCTGCAGAACCCACTTAGACAAATAAACAGGCTTCTCAAGTAAATAGTCAGCACAGCCTGGCCAAACAGATTAGAGATGAAGTACAGAGGAAGAATATTATACATAGCTAATAAAAATAATTTCAGTGAAAGGGAGTAGGAACTCAGTGCAGAAAACTGTACTGGCCCACCCAGTCATCTCAGTGGTAACTCCTGTCAAGTGAAGGCACAGAACTGAAATGGGGAGAAAATCTACATTTTCCTTCCCAGTTGCCTATGTAGTGAGAGCTGCAGGTACTCAGTACCACTAATCTTCAAGTTAGTCACCTGCTTAAATATGGCTTATGCTGAACTAAATTCAGACCCTTTATTTTAAAGCATTTGCTTAAATTTCTCTTACACTCTTTTAAAAAATGTTTTACAAAATACTAGTTTAATTGAAAGCATTAAGCATAATTAATGTTTTGCATTCAAATACACAGACCTGTAATACCTGATAGGCATTTTTTCTTCTTTTCCATTACACCAATATAGAAGTGACAAAACTCTGCTTCAAGATCTTCTTTTGAAAGACAGATTTTAGTTCATCTACATTTTGCACCATGGTCCAAAGCCAGTTTAGCTGTGGAGCTGCGTAAATATTCCACTCTGAAGCACTACTGAAATTACTTACCATGATTCAAACACTTGAAATTTCCTATAAATTTTACGTATTCATATGTAGGTTGCTCTTTTGGATCTATTGTTCCTCGCAGCATATGGCAACAGAATTCTAGCTGATTTTTTGCTGGAAAAAAAAAACGAAAGTAATAGGCTATATGCTTGATGAAGCTCACAGGCAACATGAAATGGAAAGCAGGAATAGTTAAGCTGAATACATACTGAGATACTGTAAGTTAGTGGTTACAACTGGTTACAGCTTCTGCTTTTAACCAGTATGACAGTAACTAACCTAAAGAACCCCTTCAGATTTTGTGCACAAAGGGCTTGAATATCAGTGACATAAAAATCTCTGAGAACTAGAGCTGTATTAAACAAGATGCACATGCTCCCAAACTCCACTAGGCTGCCATGTATTTATCCTTGCCAACTGCTAAAACTGTCTGAATAGAAGCTCTATAAAAAATATGAACATTTCTAATACACGGGAAAGTTACAGACTGAAAGGCAATGCAACTTTGAACACTCTACTCTAGAGCAGGGGGGACACTAACACTTCTGTTTTTCAGGGCTCTGAAGTATGTCTCTGCTCAAGTAACACTGGAAAAACTAATCATGTATAATTCCACGTAAATAATTTTTAACACAACTACTGTACTGGTTTTATCTGGGATAGGGTTAATTTTCTCCATAGCAGCTCACATGGCGCCGTGTTTTGGAGTTTGACTAGAACAGTGTTGCTAACACAGGGACGTGCCCATTATTGTTCAGCAGCACTTACACACTGCACTTCTCTCTATCTCTCTCTGCTCCACTGGTGAGGAGGCTGGGGGTACACCGGCAGCTGGGGAGGACAAAGCAGGGAGAGCTGAACTAAGGGATATCCCATACTGTTTGGCACTGTGCTCAGCAATAAAAGCTGGGGAAAGGAAGAAGGGGTAGACATTGGAGTTTACGGCATTTGCCTTCCCAAGAAACCATCATACATGACATAGCCCTGCTTTCCGAGAGATGGCTGAACAACTGCCTACCGACCAGAAGGAGCAAAGTAATTCCTTATTCTGCTTTGCTTGTACATACAGCTTTTGACTTCACCTGTTAATCTGCCTTTATCACAACCCACAAGTCTGCCCACTTTTATTCTTCTGATTCTTTGCCCATTCAACTGGGAGGAGTGATCGAGCAGCTGTGTGGGGCTGAGCTGCCTACAGGGGTTAGCCCAAAATAACTACTTACATTTTAAGTATTCCGGTGTCAAGGAATCACTTTCCAGCAGATGAGAAGACAATATTTTATAAATTTCTGAATGTTCCCCCTCTGGGATAAAATTAAATACACTCTGATCCACAAGATCAGACTGAAAGAAAAAGATTTAATAAGCATTAATTCAAGATGTACAATGTCACAAAGCCTACTATTTTAATGCAAAACAATTCCATGGTTCATTACTGACTCAACAAAGCCACCTGCTGGAATATATACTAGTATTTTGCAAGAAAAAAAATCCCACTCTGATATGCCTGCCCCATGGAGAGTGGTAAATGAATTCCTTGCTTTGATTCACTTGCATGCATGGCTTTTGCTTTACCTATTAAACTGTCTTTATATCACCCCACAAGTTTTCTCACTTTTACCCTTCCAACTGCCTCCCCCATCCCACTGAGGGGTGATGAGTGAGCTGCTGGGTGAGGATGAGCTGCCAGTTACCACATTTTATAATCAGCTCCATAGCTGTGTACACAAAACTGTGAACAACAGAGATGAATGCAGCAAAACTGAACAACTGATTATATACAAAAATGCATTTGGTTAAGTATTCAAAAAAGAGGAATAATAAAAAGTATGTTTAGAATTCATAAATCATACCTAAAAACCAAGAACAAATACGCCTCTGAGAACCTGTCAAATTCTACTAAAAGAAAAAGTAAAAATCACAATTATCTGCCCATTTAAAAAAATTCTCAGACTGTTATCTTACATACCTTAAGAGAATTTGTGTTTTATCACAGTAAGACAACTAGCCTTTAACAAGAACTTGTCCTTCTCTTCTAGAAAAGCACTCAATTTAACTCATCAATTGTTTGCACTTATTAATTTGCCTCTTTTCAGAGTAACACTATTTAAAAACTTAAATGAATGTTACACATACCAGTGAGCAATCTCACCCAGATTAAAGATGAGTGAATGTGATAAACCCAAAAATATATACTGAACTTACAAAGCAGAACCAGCAGCAATGTATTTATTGGAGCGTGTTGCCAAGAAAGAAGTAAAAAAATAGTTTAAAATTTTCAATTATTTAGATCTTTAGTACTACTCTTCTGACTCGTGTAGAGGCTGTGAACTCTAAAGAGTCTCCTGCAACCAACTATGTTACTTCAGTTATATTGAAACTGATGCTAGGCACTCCGTAATCCTTTCTACCAGAGTGACAACTGCATTTTGCATTTCCAAAGGAAATGTTTAATATAGAAAACAGACCAGTAAGAAGGAGTTGTGCTGAAGAAAAACCAGAAACATTAAAACAAAGCATACATCCGTCCTATAATGCCAAAAATGCCAACAATTAATTAGTACTCAGAACACCAACCAACCACAGACAAACTGATACGTTACTCAAAGCAATTTGGTACTTACTGGCAAATGTTCAAGTAAGGGAGTTATACTTTCAGACACATATATTATATTTCCATCTGTCATAATTGCTAAAAAAAAACCATCAAGAGCCTGAAATTAAACATAACGGGCAGTTAAATAAAAAAGAAACAGCATACTAAAAATGTTAAGCTATATCCAATACAGAAAATAATGTAGACTAATTCTAGTTTAGTTTATTACAGCAATGGGAATGTCTTTCCCCACTAAAAATCCTTAATCTTGTTTTTACACTAAAACCATTACAATTCCCATACTGTTCTGTTGTTAAATAATCTGTGGTTTCAGAAGCAAGTACATAAATAGACATCCACTGTTTTCCCCAACTCCCACTCTGCCTGTTATTTTGAATTCTGTCACCATTTTAGACCTCAGAAAACTCATTAAAATGAGCTAGAAACAAAAGAAAGAAGATGTGGGAAAACTAAGAGAAGAACAAGTAAAAGAGCCGGCAAAATCAATGAATTTTAGTATTTGAAAATCTCAACATTCTCAATCTCAATGAAAGAAGCTTGTAGTGAGATTTTATTGAGACTTGAAATCTGTGAGATATGGGTCTGATTGCCTTATCTTCTACTGAACTCAAACGTCTTTCATTTGAATACAACACAACATTTCAGTTGAAAGCAACCAACAAAAGCACAACAGAATTGTAATTCTAAATAGGAAATTGTAAAGCTCACATCTTTGAAAAAACCTCCTATATTGAAGGAGTTTTTGAAATTCTTTTTAAATACCAAAACCCACAACTTTTAACTTGTTATATCTGTGCATCAAAGCAAAGGTTTAACTATGGAATAAAAATAAAAAAGTGTTTGTTAATTTGTAGTATTTTTCACTTAACTATTATTAAAAATTGTTTCACTAACGAGATATAAATGACTTATGCTCATTTTCAATGAAATAATAGCTTATACTTAAAGTTTCTTTCTAGTAGTTTTGCAACTATTCATGTAATCTTCAGCAAAGTAATGCTCTCAACCAGTTTTGGAAAGCATAGCAGGTAAAGAAATCAAACACTTACTTATTGCACCCAAGTTATATGGATATGTTGAGCCTTTTTCATAAATAGAATTTTAATTTATGCAAAATAATGCTTTCTCTAGCACCTTCCTTATGTTGATAATTTAAAATATCCACTCGGACAGTAAACATGTTCATTTACAGACTTGCTTTGTTATTATGTTTATTTAATTGAAAATGTAGTTCAGAGCAAACCTGCTTTTCTGAAACAAAATTCTGAAACTCTGCATACACAGGAATTTTGACAGTTTATCTTCATGAAAACATACAGTTACAACTCAAATATGAGAATAAAAACGTATGTCAAAGTGAAAAATTTCATAATGGAATGACTTCCAGCGAGGAATTATTCTACTCCCAGAAAAAAAAAATAATATACCTCTAACATTAACTGTGTGAACTCTTCATTACTAAGGAATGTCGGCTTCCAGTCCTGTCGAATTTCACTGGCATCTGATTGTGCAGTAATTTCTACAATCAAACACATACAGAGTATAAGCATTCATACTTCCAAAAGTTGTAGTTTTTCCTCTAAGCTCCATATTCATAGTTAAGAAACAGCAGAAAGTTCTCCAGTCTCCTCTGCTGTTCATTCACTACATAGAGATGCTGTTCCACAAAAAGAAGATAAATGTCTTCTCCCATGTCATAACTGAATTTGTCTTCTCCTTCCTTCAAACAGTTTGTGCTACAGACCTGCCAGACTTCAAGGTAATACTGACGTTAATGACAGTCAGTAATAGACTTCGGTGATGAAAAAATAGTCTTTCCCCTGAGACTATAATAAAATGTTTTATTAAGAGTGTTGCTTACAAAGATTTAGAAAGCCAAAATTCCTGATCAGTTTATGTCATTAAAATGGCTTATCCTCAAGTATCTTGGCCAATACTTGTCATTCTAACCCTTGCACAATTGTCATTGTCCTTTCTCTTTTTTCTGCTCTTTTCTGGTTACATTTAAAAAGAGTAGTTTTTTCAACAAAGACTGTTAAGAGCTGTATGACAGACTCCATGCCAGAATTCCTGTCTGTTACAGACACATAGATGAATTTTGAGTAGAGATTCCTGCAGGAGTAGAGAAATATACAGATTAACTTCCACATACAGGTGAGAGAATCAACAGCTGTTATGCAAAGCCTGACCCCAGGTTCTGAAAGTGATGCTTCCTTATCAACTGATAACTGAAACAACAAGCAGCAGGACCTCACAGCACTTCAGTTTTGATGAATAACAAGGGCATCACAGAAGTACTGGTTGTAAGAACTACCTCGGACAAGTAATCAAGTATTTAGACAAATCAAAAGAACCAAACCAATTCTTTGGGGTTTTTGATTTTTAAAGGACAAGTCTGTACAAAGATCCTAAACTAGTGTCTTAGTTCAGACGGCTCAAAGAGCCAGAAAACCTGGAATTGAATTAAATATGCAAAGGGCTGGAGCAGTTTGTAGTTTTGTTTACCACACTGAAGGCGGAAAACTTTACAAAAGAGCTTTGGACTTAACTAAAAGAACAGCAAACAACAGCAACGTCATGCAAGAAACTGGCCAAAAGTGGAAAGCTGCAAGAAGAGGTGAAAAAAATATCAACAAACAAGACTTTCCAATTATCAGATCTCACAAAACATATAAATTCATCAGGCCCTTGCAATCCGTTTTGAAATGGTATCACAAAGCAGAAAGAGTGGGCTGGAGAATAAAAAACAAAGATACTGAACACTGAAGGGCAAGTCAAAGGACATGAAAATGAAAAGCTCTGCCACCAAAGTGGAGGCAAAATTCCAGGAACTTAGTGCATTCATTCCACAGAACACAGATAATCTTCACTTTAAACCGGAAAAGTCTGATTCATTGGCTCATTCTGGCCCTTATAACCATCCTGCTTCAGGATTAAAACAACTGTCTTTTGCATTAGAATGGATTTATGCTACATAAAACCTGAAGTTCATGCCTTTAACAAACCATTCTGAAATATCACAAGTACAGGTGCTCTTTTACATTTTCCATAATTAGAGCAAGTATGATACTGGCAAACAGAGCCAAAGTAACAGAAAGAACCCGTTTCACTTGGTAACTTCAGAGAAATGCCTACAAGTTCTGGCAGAAGGTTGCACTCAAAGATAAATGGCAGTAAGGTCACATTCCTGAGGTAGACACCAGAAGGAGAAGCATAACCAAACTTGCACATTAAACTTCAGTCTTCAAGTTCTGTATATGAAGTAACTCTACACCAGCACTGAGAATTCTCAAAACAAATTGCGAGCCAAGCCAAGACCCGTACCATTTATCTGTGGGTTGCAGGAGTATCAGTCCACTACCCACAGTTATAAGCAGCTAAATCCTTCAGTATTTACTAAGTTTTAAAAAATTGTTTACAAATTCAAAGAAAGATGACAGGCAGTACTAGTCAAAGAGAAGCTCCCAGTGTTACAATTTCAGTGTGTTTGGCCTCCTGTATTTTCACAGTGAGAAACAGAATCTGCACTGGCCAATAACCAACTCAGATAGTTCACCTGGAGCTGCTGCCAGAGTACCAAGCTTGGATAATGTGGAAATAGTCCATGAAGAACCAGAAGCAATGCAGTTAAATGCTGGTGGCTGAATATAGTAGGATTTCAGCCATAAAGCAGCTACTCAGTGCTGAACAATCCATTTATTCTAGGTCACTCGGTTTTACTCCAACATATCCAAGCACTTCAGGAGATAAATATTCTTCTGAACTTTACCAACATTTTATTGTAAAACACTGCACAGCAATGCTAGTAAGCATTGGCAGCCAGAACTTTAGGGACCTTAATACGATACATGCAGTCACACAGAGATGCATTCCGTCATACCAAGTGAAGGACAAAAGTGCCATGCCCTAAAAGATATCCATCTCCAAAGCTGCTTTTTGCCCCTCTATTCTTAAAAAAAAAAACAAAAAAAAAAAAAAAAAAAACCTCAGCACTTCGAAGAAAAAAAAAATGACTGGTGCTGCTGGCTAGCTGACACATGTTTATTCTGCATTCTATATTTTATGTCAGGAATCACCAATACAAGATAAAGTAATTTTGAGACTGAAACAATTTTCACAAAGGCCTTTTAACCTAAAGAACTGACTTTTACAGAAGAGAAGCCTTCATACTGCTTTGTTCTTTGTTATGAGACAAATGCATCTCAGAAACTTAAAATGGCATAATCAATATTTAATTGGAAAAAAACCCCTCAAATCTATGAATTCTCATGCGAATTATACCAGGCTCCTTTTTAATTTAAATTATGTTTACAATTTTAATGGCAATGCTCAGTACACATTTGGTCTTACTGGAAACATAACACCAACGGAAGAGACGTGCTAGGGTATGGAAAAACATTTCTCATACCTTAAATTGACATACTTATTGTTGATAAATACATAACTATTCATCCATTTAATAGCTTTACTTATTTTATAACCTCACAGTTACTTTTTTTGACCCTACTGCTTTCTAGTTAGTATGCATTCCCAGAAATTACCCAAGGAAACAGGCTGATTAGCAAAAGAGTCCATTTTCTTCAGTTTCTAATCTTGTTTTTGGCAGTGTGAACCACAAGGTGCCATAATAAGAACAAGTGTAGGAGCAGGAACAGAAATTTTATATATATATGTAATATCTAACAGCCATAAATAAGTGTACACTTGGTGGAAGAGCTTTTCTCGTGACAGAAGTAACAACCTGTAACAAACTTCAGTACAACATATATGGGTATATCCCACCATCAGCTGATGCAAACAGCCAGAGGAACAAAACATAGCAAGGATATTGATCATTTTGACATTTCACATGACCTTTGAAGAACAACACACACACAGTGGCTTATACATCCATGGGTACATCTAAAAACTTTAAAAGTTTAGCTAAAATTATTCATACATTTTCTGGCATTTTTTTCCCAGCTGAAAGGGAAAAAAAAAGCCAAAATGCCCATAATTCCTGGTCTCTATGCCCTCTGTACTTCACTTTCTCTCGTCAAGTAATCAACCCAGTAACACTGCTGAAAACCACTGCCCTATTGCCTTATCATCTTTGTTCAAGCAGCCAGTTGTGCAGGCAGCAGACACGAAGAGAAGGCGCATTAACTTCTCTTGGACTAGCTTTTCAGTGATTTATCTTGCTTCATGTGGAACCTGGAGAGACAAATCAACTGTTCAAACCAGGCTTATCTAAATATTCAAATAAGTACTTCCAGCAAGTACTTCCACTAAAATGGACCAGCAGTTTTCCTATGAAGCAAAACTTTAGCAACCTGCACCAACGTCTGTCCAGAACAAAAAACTTGGAGGTTATTTCAAAAATAAATCTTCTCTTTGTGGAACAGATTTCATGTTTCACAAAGAGAACTATGGGACGAAAAAAATAGTACTGGCTTTTGCTAAGTATTAGCAGAAACACAGTTGCATCTCTGCTACCTAGATGATCTTAAGAATATCTTTCTCCAGGAGCGCTTCAGATTTTTTTGACAAATTCCTTAAAGGAGATGCAAAATTTTTAATATTTTATGTCATAATTGAGTACTGCTTCAAAAATCAGGAATTTATACATAATGTTTACTGTTACAAATAATTACCTTTGTGCTTCCGTAAAAAGTCAATGCTCTTCTGCAGCACAGTGGACTTATCCATCTTCCGAGCATTACCTGGAAGCATGGAACCCAACTCTTTGATAAGTACATTAAACTGATCTCGACGTTTCTTTTCGGACTTGTTTCGAGACACTCTGAAAAGCAAACCAGAAAATATAACAACTATGAGACTTTCTTATACCCTGCATACTACTGTGTGGCTCCTGATGCAAACAGCCCCTTAAGAATTTCTGCTGTTATAACTGTCACAAAAACACCTACTCCCTATCTCAGACACCATTTCTGAAGAATGGCTTCTTCCTCAAGGAACAGTGCAGCAAAGCCTTTGGAATAAAGCACCCTTTTACAAAACACAAATAACTGAAACACAATTATAAATACACAATATATCTGAAAAATAACAGTAGAAGAAATGCTGTTGAGTAATATGTTTATTTATATAAAAGTAACATTTTTATTGTTCAGAAATGACACTGGTAGGTTAAAGTGTACAAGTATAGGACATTTCTGAGCTCTAAATAACTTTGAAACTTACCTTTTTGCTTTATCCTTGTCATCTTCTTCCACCAGCCCATCAAAAATGCTTCCATCATTTCTGAAAGAAGCAAAAAGAAATAAATGTTGGAGTGAAAATTCCTCTCCTTTGAAGTCCAATCGCAAAGAAAGGGGAAGGTGAAAGTGCTGACTATTCATCATCATCATCTCCATTACATCAAGAAAGCAAGGAACTGTTTTACTGTGATGTCTCACAAGGACCATCATCAGTAACCTTAAGCTAAGTCTTCTATGTTCTGCTTGCATTTACTGAAGAAAAAGTAAAAAACCTTACATTTCTGACACAGATCAAAGAATTCTGTTTCTCATAAGAACTTAGGGCCCTATACAAACACTTAATTGAACAACGCCTCATTTCGGTATTTTATCTTCTTGATTATTTGTATTACCTTTCCCTTTTGAAAACATGGGAGAGGACATATGTAATTCATTTTTACTAATTGGCAATTTCTCTTCCAATTACTGAAAATATATTTTTCTTAAATTCTGAAGTATTATTAGCGGAAGAGAGCTAAAGAATATGGTATACTTCATCCACATATGTAATTTCATAAATATACAATTAATATCAATGTTAAACAGTAAGTATTCACTATATTTGCTTCCTCAATAAGTATCACATAAATTTCTTAGCTTGACAACTGCCCATCTACTGCTAAAGAGGTGTTAAAATACAAAAATAAGTATTTATGTGTTTTCCTTTGAAGATGCCTCAGTATCCTTCATGCAATTCCTTTGTTTCACTTCCTCTTGCTTTGAAACTCAAGTCAAAACTGTTCTTCTTTTTTCCAAAACTGCTGTGTAATGGACTTTCACATGTTATTTCTCTAATTTCTTCTCCCTGCTTTCAGTCTATTTAGTGCTGTCCACACTGACCTCTGAGTGTCTGTCCTGGAATTTCTTACCCCAATGTTTCCTTCCCTTAAGCCAAGTAACCGTTCTAAAAAGCTTACCTCATCTCTCCAATTTATAAACCATCAGGCAATTGTACTGTACATTATGATAAGCAGTGATGTTAGGAAGTTACTATTTTGTATGCTACAACATAAACATCAAGCTTTTAGAAGCAATTAATATATTCAAAAGGCTGAAGTTTCAGTGAGAGACCAAAAAACTTCACTAGAAGAAGTGACAAGTTAGACAAGCATTATAGAAGTTTTGCCCCTTATTCTTAGTTTTTCCATCTTGTTTAACTTGATGTAAATTAGATGCAAGTTTCATTTCCCAAAGTCTCAAAAATGGTAATACACAGGACATTAAGTACAGATGTTCACCTAAGCTGCTAAGAGAGGGCAGCTCAAGGAATCAAGTAAAAAACATGCCTCAGCTATTACTCTTCCCTTGAAATAGGTTAGCAGGTCACTTTACTATCATCTACAGCAACACTAATCATTTAAATGTATTTGCTTTTCTTAATCAAAAACTGAAGTACTAAAAAAAATTGAAAGTTCAAGTAAACGTAAAAATCAGCTCAACTTGCACAGCTGTTGTCCCATGGCTGAAAACAAGTAATGCATTTTAAGATTAACCTCAAGCAATTAAGCACTATTTCCAGCGACTACAAAATGACAGATCTAACAACTACCAAATTAACTTTGCCAAAAATAGCCAAAAATTCACTCTTTAATTTTTGCATAAATTAACATATAAATGGATTAACCACACAAAAAAGATTATTAAAGAAAAAACTGAACAGTAATTCTCCCCAAACTCTCGGTATCTATTAACATACCTGTCTGCAATGGAGCTCATTTTATAGGTGCTTATGGTAAAAAACATAACATATCACACTTTAGTCTTGTGGTAGACATTTGTACGCTTGCCTATAAGAGAAGAAAAAATATCAAACTGTGACTCAGGGAAAAAAATGTGTTCTTCATTAGAACATACTGATGTTTTCATTTGGTCTATAAGCTGCTCCTAATCTTCCCCTCTCTTCCAACCTTCTGCTCTGTCCTCCTACTTTCTCTAAAGTAGTCTCCATTACCATCATAACCTGGGCCTTAATAGCTCATTTTACACGACAGAGTTCAAGAGAACATTATTAAAGGTTACAGTAAATAAGTCTGTACTAAACAAATACAAACCTTTTTATGACACTGAATTCAGATACAGCTTTTTTTTTTTTTCCCCTGAAGAACCCTCATAAGTTTGAAGGATCAACAGATGTGAAACACACTTAGGAGTACATTCTATTTAGAAACAGGGCAAACAGAAAGCATTTGGGAAACAGTTCTTTACAACTATAATTTATTCTTACTGTATTTTTTCTTGAGCACATTGTTATCACAGACACATGAAAAGATAACAGTAAGATACCAATTAGAATCTCTGTACTGTGAGAAAGTAAATCTGACCATTTCTTAAAGCAGTCACTTACTCAAGACAGGAAGTTTTTGGTTTTCCAGATGCGCATTTGACTTCGAATTAAGAATGTGAATAAAACATTATTAGCAAGAGAAGGATTATAACACACTTTATGAAAAGGCTAAAGTCAAACATAAAACGAAAGAATTAAACCTTTTCCTTTCATATGAAGTCAGTTGTCAGAGGCTGCTAAAATAGAGCAGCAAAATCATAACACTGGCAGTGATTAAGGGAACAACTGCATGCAGCAAGTTTTATATGAGCTGAACTCGCAGATCTTCAGGAATTTTTAGCAGGCTACAAACTTAATAGTAAAAAGGCACGACATTTATTTCAAAGAAGATGATCTTAGTCTATTTAGTGACGCCATTTTCTGAGAAGGATTTGTTTGTTTCTGAGAGTACTAAAACCAGTGGAACTTGCAGTGTCAATACCACAAGAAATATGGCAGCAAACGTGTGATGAGGGAACTGAAGAACAAAGCTTGTGATTCACCCCAATTTTCTCTGCATCTACAACAGCCACATATTGTGTGGATTTCCTTCACAAGAATAGCATTTTTCACCACAAAGGTCCATAACCTGAGTGAAGCAGGAAAGTACATGGGAGAGCTGTGCTGCAGCACAATCTCTTTCAAGGCACATCACAAGGCATGCTGGTGTTTTTGCCCAAATGTCCCACTTCTTCAATTAGTATGGACCACTTTTGTCTTGCCTTCACTCTCCAAAATCTAGTGCTATGAAGACATACCGGCAGCAAACCACTTCTTCTGTCCAATTCCTCAAAATAACAACTGCATCAGCCACACTGACAAATTAAATTTCCCAAATTAGTTGGCCAAGTAACAGAGTTGTAACATCTGAAAACCAGCCATAAACAGAGCGAGAAAAGTAAATTATGAAGCGTCTGTTTGAATTTTTGTCAAAAGTGCGCAACAACCGACGGGTTGCTCAGCAGTAAAAGCTAACTAACATGCCTGGCATGGAACTGAGTTTAAAATCAAGACAAAAGCTATAAACTTGTTTTCATTTAGCTTACATGGTAAGCACTAATACAGCTATGTACTAATTACACTTCTAGCCATGTGTTAATTTTTATACAAAAACAGTAGCAAAAATTATAGGGATCAGGAGCAATAAGAAGTTCTGCAGGACAAAGTATACACTTTCCTTAATCTGCAAAAGAAAAATACTTATACAGCTAAATACAGAAAACTTTCACTTGTGACGTAACTGACACCTTCATTATGGAGAATCAGAATTTAAAAGTCAGTATTTTCACTTTAACAGAGCACTCAATTCCCAGAATTCAACAAAATCATTCATTACAATATACAGATCCTATGTCAGAACACGCAACCTAGACCTGGTATCCAAGACTAATAGTTTGAAGTACTGAAAAGTACAGGAAATGCACCAGTAGCACACTTGTTCCTCATCTTTCAAGGTCTGACCCTTCTGTCTTTGTACCCAAATTTGCAAGACACTGAACACTCTCAGTACTTACACATGCCAAGGACAACACTGCAGAGATAATTCCACCAAAACCAGTCAAAATGAAAGTAAACACTAGGTAAATAAAGGACTATGTCTATTTCTAAGATTCAGATTCAGTCATGCTCTGGAGAACAAAAGACACTAGTTAACACTGCTACTCAGCCCATCAGTGTTGATAATTGAAAGTCATGGGAACTTTATTAATTGTAAGAACACAGTTTTACCTTTTACACTTCGGGACTTGTTAAAGTACGAGGTTTAGGGACGACACCTGGTTCCTGTGAAGAACAATGTGGAGCTAGACGTTTCCTCTTCTGCAGAAAATAAATTCTGAACTGTCAAAAAATAACAAAGGAAAGCTTTAAAATCAGTGAGTTTAAAAATTATCTACTTCTTAATTTTTTTAAATGACAAGCAATTGTTTTAACAAGAGTAATCTCTAACTGCAATTTTCTGCTTATCAAAAATATCTCAAGTATCTCACTATCTGAATTGACCTTGCTTTAAAGGTCTTCTTGATAAGCAGGATATTCTGACACCATTTCATCTTGGCTTTAAGCTATCACTTTATGCCTATCTTTATTCTTGATGTCCTTTTCACTTTTGAATTTGGTATCACTCATACCATCCACATCTTCACATCCACTTGCTACCTTCAAAGTATACTTATACACCATTATTTAAATACTTTTTCACCGAAGGTCTTATTAGGATCTCTTCTGGCTTTCTCTGTTACATCTTTTCTCTATGTCTCCAAAATTATTATTCTCAGGACTCCAGAATGTGTAGAATGCTGCTGCTGGCAACTAGCAAAGTTGCCCAGTTGCATTATTACCTCTCCCTCAAACACAGCCATTAACTCTTTCTTTCAAAACTCACTTCAAAACCAATTCCTGGAATGCATCCCAAACTTGCTTCACAACTGCACTTCTTCATACAAAAACTCTGCACTGACATAAGTGACTGCCTACTTGCAGTCTCTTTATACCATTACATTTCATTTATAGTTACTTCTCTTGAACCATGCCACTTTCTACATTTTTAAGCTACATGACATCAGGTTTTTCCCCTCACCTTTATCCTGTTTCCATCTGCCTTGCTTACTGGTCCTAAAATAAAACAAATTCACTATAACACGTACTTCTTCCATTTCTGAAAAAATTTATTCTAAAGTATTTTAAATTCTAAAAAGGAAACTGGGATCTACAAACTATGGGTATACTCTTTAAGTTCATTGACAATTTTTATGGAAAACACCAGAATTATCACTTATTTGATTTGAGAAGTTAAATGGCTTCTCCTGCACCTACAGAGGTTAACAAGTAGTTAAAATACAGATGCAAATATTAACATAGGAAGTTAAAGCATAGCAGAACAATCTGCCAACAGGAGAACAACAATTACAGCATGATTCAATGAAGCCACTCGTTCTTGTCTGGCCAAATAACCTGCTGGCCCATTGACCTACTTTTTTAGGTGCTTACAGCCTCCTCTCCTATTCTGTTTTGTTCCATTTGACAAGTGCAAACATTAATAGTGACAAAGAGCCCCATGGAAGTCTGCAACATGAAACCAGTGTTTTTAAACTGCCTGGAGTGGAACAACTCTGCCAACTCTCACCCAGCACCTAACAGAGTTCTAATGATGAAAATGTTAGACCTCCTCCCTACAGTACGTGGAGGTACATTTCTTTTAAATCACAGTTACACACTTAAGATAAACATCACAGGTCTTAATCACACAACCATCTTCTATATTGTCAAAAAAGGGAGCTTTTACACATATTTCAAAAATGGATTTTAAGAAGAGCAGGGAAGGAATATGTTTATACCATAAATTAACACGAGCAAGCTTAAATCAGACCAAAAGAGAAGCTAATCACAGTGGAAAAGCTTTTGTTGCCAAAACGACATACATCTCTAACTCAGTAGAAATGGCATGCATGTGAAAGCCAGCAGAAAGGTTAAAACGCCTACACGCCAGCACTGGCAGCCAGAAGTGTTCAAAGGTCATCGTTCTGTCTCCACAACTCATTAGTTTTTTAAAAAAAATAAATTATGTGCGTCCATCATCTGTCGCTCGATACTATGTGTTTTGAACACATTCAGGCATGTTTTCCAACTTTCCTCTAACCAAGGCAGCTAGAAACTTACTATCTTAAAGGAAGCTGAGGTCCTCAATCAAAAATCTCAGCTGCTGCCACGGATGTGCAAACCATTACTATGCCAAATTGCTCAATCTGTAGAAAAATTACAAAAACTAGCAATATTGCAACTTCTGCACTATGCTGACTTATTACTCATGGAGAGGCAATAAGTTATTGGGTCCCAAGTCATTGCTTCGCCAAACAGAAAAGGTTCTGAATAAGTTACAGGGTAAAAAGTCATAATCCAAACTAAAGTAATAAAGTTCACACGATCTGAAAAAAAATTCCATTTATTTAGACTGAAAGAATTTCAGTACCTTCAGTCCAATTTTATTATCAGTATTGGCATACACATTGGTAATATTAAATACTGGAAACTAATTCAAAGATTGAAAAAAGTATGAAATTACAGTACAGTCTTGCTCATGACAGATGTTCTGTCACGACTGTACCGAAAAATGAATGGGACAATGGTGAATGCTTTGCCTGTTCTTCATTTTGTATAGAGCCAGTAACTGAAATCCCTATGTCTCCAGCATTTCACCCTAACGGTAACACTGATAAATATTTCTGAGGACGAGTAGGTATTGTCCTTATACTGTAAAACATATTTTTATAGAAAAACCTTGATTTATGTAAAATTTATGTCAAGGCATACAAGTAATACTTACATGATTTTGCACATTACAACCCTCAGAAATAACGTGAGGTGGCTTGTATTATTAAGACAAGTAATTTCACGCAGGGAACATCACAGGAAAAACATATGAAGCAATACAGTTTTCCAACAACACAGTTTCTTTGTGTGCAACACAGTGCACACAAATAGTGTCCAGAAATAGATTAACTTCTTTATTACAACCTGATCTCTGTGCTATAATCCAATTTTGCCAGGGGAGCAAACTAGTTATTATAATCATTGAGGATCAGCTGTAGAGAAGATCTTTTTTAAAGAATCGAAGTCCCAGCGCCCTGCAGAGCCCCAACACCAGTCACCCACCAGGGTAAGAAAGACCAAGAGCAGAAACATCACACTGAGCAAACGGCTGAGCAGAACCTGACTCCCAATGAAAGCACAACATCAAAAGTCCTGTTCATTATAGAGATTCTGAGGATAATTATAAACCTTCCTGATATTCCTTTCCATGAGCTTCTGATCATTTGGATTATGAACTTCTGGTGTCTTACTCTACTAGGACATTATACCATAACTAGGGCAAGTAGTGATTCAGCCATTACCTCCTGCCCAGAACAGCACATCACTATCATTCATATTTTCCATTTTGCTCTTCGCTTCATTGGTTTACCTCCAGCCCAGCCATTTTTCTCTTTACCCTTCTCTTTTCTGGTGGTGGGGGGTAGAGGGGAGGAGAAGAAGAATTTGCTCTGGTTTAGTTTCTCTCCAGGAACCACAGACTTTTCTAGAGAGCAAGAGATTTTTAGTCAGATAAACCATAACCACCTGCTCTCTAATCACATATAATTTGGTAGAACTACAGAACAAGCAAGCAGGTCTCAAGGTAGTTGCTCTTTTACTTGCAATGGTATATACACCAACAGAAAGCAAATTAGGGTACTGATTGATTAATCTTTTCTTGCTAAGCAAAAGCTGTCCGTGAAAATACTATGTTTTTAAAATTGGTATGTCTCCTTTATTACCTCAAAAAAAAAAAAGGGTAATTTAAAAAAAAAAATCAAAAGATAGGGCTAAAAGGAACTTCAAGGAACGTTGTTCAACCTTTGCAGCTGAACAGGTTATTACAGCAGCTGGGAATAGTCACATATTGCAACCTCTCCTCTACTACATCAACAAAGCAGTTTTTGGTCTATATTTGTGGAGAAGAGATGACATCCTAGAAATGTCATTTTCTCAGATAAAACACACTACAGCAGCAGGTGTTCATCTTCCAGTGCTTCACAGGACAACTAAGGAGAGGACTGCTTCTAGCATGGATGGATCCTAGATGGCTTTTAATAGTGAAATTTGTGAGTGGCCATGAGTAGTCTGCTGTGGATGAGTAGCTTCCTTAGGTCCATCACTTTTTCAGGGAGTACTAAAGAAGATATAACAGAGAAAGGGCAGTAGAACAGAAGACTGGTGGTGTGAGTTGCCATTACCGGAATGGCAGTCTCATGTCTGCTCCTGAAGGACTTTTGTGAAGAGGGCAAATCCAAGCAGTCTACAGGAGAGATGAAATGCCTGTTAGGAGGCCTGTTATGGTAGCAGTCAGCGATATCACAGATTTAGTTGAGTTATAATGACATTAGAAAGAGTGCATACTATTTGCACACCATCATTCACAGTCCACAGCAGCCAGAAGAGGCTACAGATCACCTTGAGTAGCAGAAAACATAACAAAAGAGATAAAAAGAGGTTAAGTTCTCAGAAATGGTTTGTCACACAGATGTGTACTGGTCTACTCTCTGACAAGGCAGTGGACCTAAGCAAGCTGTTCAAACAAGTCTGGTCAAAAGTCACTGCAAATAACATCTTCATAGAAACATGAATTATGAGGATTACAGGAAAAAGCAATTCTCTCCTGCATGCTTCACATATTAGACTGTCCTGCCATCAAGAGAGAGATTTCTCTACGACTTGGGACTGACCACAGCTTGCAATTTCCATCTCTCTAGCTCACAGATAAAGAAAATAACCCTGCCCACACCCCACTGCTCCAGATCATCTGGGCTGTTCCGCTGCCACTCCTCTACCCTTCTCCATAGTCACTATCTCCTTCCCCTTATTCAACACAGAGGTGGCCCCATAGCTCCCTCCCCGATACAGCACAGCTCCCTAATCTTGGTTCAGACTGCAGTGAAGATGCATGCAAGAAAGTTCTAATAAGCCTCAGACCTTTAGCTGGACTACAGTGATTACACACTGGTGGAGTTGGCAGTCCTGAGGGCTGTGAGTCAGGTGACCGGTGAAGTTAGGCCTCTGGAGCTGGCCAACATGAACCCCAGAAAAACCGCCCTCAGGGACAAGGAAGAGTAACAGAGCTGGCAGGGCTGTAGAGATGTCGTATACATAGCACAAGACCTAACGATCCCGAGGCACAAGAAATCAGGCAAGGAAGGCAAGAGTCCAGCAAGGATGAGAAGGGACTGCTGGTCAAACTAAAGGGCAAGACATAAATGCACAGGCAGAAGCAAGGACAGGTATCCCTGGAACACTATAGAGATGCAGTCCACTTGTGAAGGAAAGGGATGAGGAAGGCCATGGCAAAGCTGGAGCTAAACTCGGCAAGAGATGCAAAGAATAACAAGAGCAACATCCACAGGTACATTAACCAGAAAAGGAATGTCAAAGAAGGTGTACACACCCACTAAACGAGGCTGGTAAACTGGTAGCAACAGATGAGGAGAAGGCTAAGGTGCTCAACAACTTTTTTGCCTCAGTCTTGGCTTGCAACCTCTCTTCCCACACTTCTTGAATGGATGGACTGCAAGATCGAAACTAGAGGAAAAAAGTCCCTTCCATGGTAAGGGAAGATCAGATTCATGATCACCTGAGGAATCTGATTGTACCTAAGTCCATAACACCTGATAAGAAGCATCCTGGAGTTCTGAGGGAATTGGCTGATGTATTTGCACAGCCATTCTCCATAATATCTGAAAAGTCATGGCAATCAAGAGAAGTTCCAGGTGACTGGAAAAAGGGAAACATTGCACCCAGACGATCTTCATGGTGTGTTCCAACCTAAATCATATGACACATTTGAACCTGGCCCATGCTTGTCCATGTAACCCACTGATCTGGTCCCTCACTCACCAAACTGACTTCTCAGAACATCCTCAGACCCGCCACCTCATCAGGAATTTGCTAGCAATCTGGGCTCTTTGCCTGACCCTGGCTTCTCTCCAGCTCCCTGGGGGTGAGCAGGAAAGCACTCAGCAGGTTGCCAGGTATCTAATAATTGATCCTCAGCTGTGGGGTGCTGAAGCATTTAGCAGGCTTTTTTCCCCTCCATCCTTTTCCAGGCTGCCTGTATTATCTTTGCCTTCCAGGATCCCAACTAACTACACTTCTAAATACCCGAGGCATTGTTTAGGTGCCTCCATCTAATTACTAACAAAGATACTAAAAGAAAGTGATACAATACAATTTTCAGAGTCATCGGGGAACAGGCTCCCCAAATCAGAAAAGCAAAACGGACAATCAAAAATAGTACAAACCCAAGTTTATAAGATAAATTTGAAAGGCAGCATTTAACAACCTAGCCATCAGAAACAGCTGCTATTCTTCTGTAGTCTCATTTAACATAATTTTCTCAGTCATTTGTATACATAGCTCCTCACAAGAGATCCCCTTCCTTCAATAACAAAGCTGTAAGCGTGGCAGAAATAACATTTGCAAATCCTGCGCAACTAGTCTGTACAAAAAAAGACAGTGGCTACATATTATGATCCCACATGCTCCCATTTTTATAAGGCTCCACCCTTCCTTGGCTCTCACTGGAGGTGTGCACCCCTTTAGTTCTGGCCACACATTGAAGTAGATTTGTGAAATTATGTGTTTAAAAGAATGCACATATCACACAGTTTTAATAAGAATGAAATAATAAAGACTTTTTAAAAAGCGTGGCTACATGTACCTTTCCAGATTGGTACAACTAAGAAACAGTACCCCTCTACAAAGACGAGCAGGAACCTCTTAGCTACATCTGCCACTCCTGGATCTATAACAGAGTATCCTGGATTAGACTTGAGTATGTGTTGTGTTTGCACATCTAAAATACAATATATATTTCATAATCAGGTCTGGCTTAAAAGTACACCTACTGCCTCTTTAAATGGCGCTTACCACAAAACCAGTACTTCACTACAGGAGTTTAGGCCAAGAGAAGCTGATCACTAACCTGTTAGCATGACAATTCAAAACTGAAAACTTCCACATCCCCGTGTAAATCTCCATTTCCTTTAATGGAATTCTGGGAAGACACAACCTGCAGTCAGCTAGCCAGCTGAAGAACAGATGCTAAATTAAAGCTCACTGTGCTGAGGAAAAAAGTGCTATAGATGGTGTAAAATCTGCAGTCTGCTGTTCTCTCACACGACTCATCTAAACTCGGCACATTTTACAATGAACAAATAAAACCAGGCTTCCTTCTTCCAGCTTCTTAGATGGAACTGAGAAGGTAGACAACTGACAGGTTTTTTTCAGAAGTTCAAAAGGCAAAAAAATTCCACATACATGTTCTAGAGTTTAAATTCCCACTGAATATTATAACTATGCCATAAAATTATTTACTACACACAAATCTTTTTTTTTCTACAGAATAAAGTTACCAGGCAATAAAAAAAAAAAATCTTCACTTGATGGTTTCTCAATATTAACAGAAATTTAAAGAAAAAACTTTAAAGTACCAAGATATCTATCTTGGAGTTAAAAACACTTTGGAATAATTAATCCAATTAAAAACGTGCATATTTATGACACTGAGCATCATGAATTTTAGATGTTTTGTATCAGACACAAATGTTAAACAATTAATTTTTCTAAAATGGTTTGTCACATTTTCATCAAAGCATAAATACTACAAAGAATCCTAACAAATCAAACCAAAGAAGAAAAATTTATTAAAGATTTTATTCCTATACTGGAAAATAAACATGATAATTCACCAAGAAATGAGACAGATCAAAGAGTCAAACATTGGTTTTTCCTCTACCCCAATAATAAAAGGGAAGAATGACTAGATACAGAAAGTCAACTACTTTTTGAAAATTGTCCTGGAGAAAATAATTATCAATTTCAACAGACATAATTATTACACATTCAAAGCAAGATAGCACCAATAAAATTCTTCTTCCATTCCATGCAAAACTTCTGTTTGCTGTTGATATAAACGCATGCTTAAGTTTAAAAAATGAGGCTTTATTGCTATTATTACTGCAACAAGACTCAGCTATCCACCTCAATTAATAATCCCGAAATACATGAACCTATACATTACGTAAGCACTTCAACTGCCAGACTTTTAGCATGCAGATGTGTCTTAAAAGGTAGCAAAGGAAGCTAAAAAGAGATTATGAAATTCACACAAATCTTTCTAAAATTCTATCCTAGATCAGAAAAAAACACCCAATGAAGATTTATCAGCTTTTACCTTCAAATGAACACTCATACTTTTTACACAAAGAATTCTGACTAATCAAGAGAAAACTTCAGTCAAAATTTCCTGCTCTGTTCTCATTATGCCATTCTAAAACTTTCAGAAACTAAACCAGTCAACAGTTGGCCAAGAGGGTCTGTAAGAAGTTATGCAAAGTATTTCTGCACCCAATGCCTTTATGTCAGAATCATGGATCGGGTCAGGCTGGGAGGGACCACAGTGGGTCATCCCGTCCAACGCCCCTGCTCAAGCAGGGTCATCCTAGAGCACAGGGCACAGGGTTGTGTCCAGACAGTTCTGGAGTATCTCCAGTGAGGGAGACTCCACAGCCTCTCTGGGAAATCTGTTCCTGTGCTCGGTCACCTGCACAGCAAAGAAGTTCTTCCTCTTCAGGTGGAACTTCCTGTGCATCAGTTTTTGCCCATTGCCTCTTCTGCTATTGCTTGGCAACACTGAGAAAAGCCGGGATCCATCCTCTGACATCCTCCCTGCAGATACTTACCGACATTGATGAAGTCCCCTCTCGGCTGTCTCTTCTCCAGGCTGAATGGGCTCAGCTTCCTCAGCCTCTCCTTGTAAGAGTGATGCTCCAGTCCCTTAATCATCTTTGTTGCCCTCCACTGGACTCACTCCAGGAGCTCCATGTCTCCCTTGTCCTGAGGAGCCCAGAGCTGCACACAGCACTCCTGACGTGGCCTCACCAGGGCTGAGTAGAGGGGCAGGATCACCTCCCTTGACCTGCTGGCGATGCCCTTCCTAATGCAGCCCAGGACACCACTGGCCTTCTCATTAGCATGGGCACATCGCTGGCTCATGGACAGCTTGTTGTCCACCAGGACCCCCAGGTCCTTCCCTGTACAGCTGCTTTCCAGCAGGTCAATCCTCAGCCTGTCCTGGTGCACGGGGTTACTCTTCCCCAGGTGCAGGACACTGCACTTGCCTTCATAGAATTTCCTTTCTGCCCAACTCTCCAGCCTGTCGAGGCTGCACAGCACTCTGGGGTATCGGCCACTCCTCCCAGCTTTGTGTCATCAGCGAAGTTGCTGAGGAGGCATCTGTCCCTTCATCCAAGTTATTGATGAATAAGTTAAACAATTCTGGGCCCAGTATTGAACCCTGGGGGACACCACTAGTGTCAGGCCTCCATAGACCCTGTGTCACTGATAGCGACTCTCTGAGGTCAGCCAGTTCTCCATCCATCTCACCATCCACTCATCTAGACCACACTTCCCGAGTTTGCCTACAAGGATGTTGTGAGAGACAGTGCTGAAAGCCTTGCTGAAGTTGAGGTTAAACAATACCCAGTGCTTTCCCCTTATACCTCCAGGTAGTTGTTTCATCATAAAAGGCAATCAAGTTGGTCAAGGATGATCTGCCCTTAGTGAATCCACGCTCCTGATCACCTTCTTGTCACCCACACTGATATAGAGATGGCCTCCAAAATGAGACACTCCATCACCTTTCCAGGGATTGAGATGAGGTTGACTGGCCAGTAGTTCTCTGGGTTCTCCTTTTTGCCATTTCTGAAGACCAGGGTGACATTTGCTTTCCTCCAGTCCTCAGGTACTTCTCGTGATTGCCCTGACCTCTCATGAGCAGCCTCATTATGGTGTCCACCAGCTCCCTCAGCACTTGTTGATGCAACCCATCAGGGCCTATGGACTTGCGGATGTCTAGCTTTCTCTAACCAAATCCTCCTCGACCAAGGGAAAGTCTTCCTTCCAATATTGCTTTACCCTGGTCTCCTGAGTCAGATATTCCACAGAGCTGGTCTTGTCAGTGAAGACCAATGCAAAGAATGCATTGTCCACACCTTCTTTGCATCCTCTGTCACCAGGGTCCCCTTCCATGTAATAACAGGCCCTTATTATCCTAGGTTTTTCTCTTGTTATGTATTTGTAGAAGCCCTTCTTGTTGTCCTTGACATCCTTGATCACATTGCATTCCAGATAGGTCTTGGCCCTTCCTGTCTTATTTCTACTTTGACAAGTTCTGTGTATTGATTCCAAAGAGTCTGACCCTGCTTCCATTTCCTGTGTATTCCCCAACTACACTTGAAAAATGACAGGAGTTTTTTGTTCACTCATGCAGGTCTCCTGCCTGCTTTGTCCAATTTCTTGCTCATTGTTCTTGAGCCTTGAGGAAGTCATGCTTGAATATCAACCAGCTCTCTTGGACTACTGTTCCCATGGGATTCTTCCAAGAAGATCCCTGAAGAGGCAAAAGTTAGCTCTCCTGAAGTCCACAGCTGTATTCTTACTTGCTACCTTGCTTCATCCTTGCCCTTTACAGTCCATAAAGGATACAGCTTATGAGTCTTATATCAGTTTTAAGGGACATCATATTATCTTGTATCATCAACTTACTCCTTTAAGATACAGTTACCTAGCACGTCCAGAAACATCTTACCGCTTCTCAGTTATGCCCACATGAAAAAGTGAGGGGTCAGAGGGGAAGTGGCACACCATGCCAGACAACCGAACAAAATGAACTCAAGGGATTTTTGTAGGTCGTTTTGTTTCGTTGGGGTTTTTTGCTTGTTTTGTTTTGGGCTTTTCTTTTGGTTGGTTGGTTTTCTTTAAATAGAAGACAAAGACTTATTCCTAACTCATGGTCAGGGTATTTACCTAGAATGGGGAAGAAGTAAGACTAAGTACTTCCTCTGAATCTGTCCACAGATGAAGAATTACCACATGAAAGGTAGCAAGAGCAATACACATACAGACCACACAGGTAACTACAAGGCTAGTAGGCACTTCACACCCCAACAACTACTTACATTAGTAAGCACTTCTACCAATCTCCTTAATCAAGCCTTAATGTTAGCCTTTAATCATTACTCTGACCACTTAATTCCATGGCCACATTAAATTCCCTCTTTTCAGCTAGCATTAATATGTCATCAGTCAACAGAGCCTAAAACTGGTCCAGCCCAAAACTAATCCAAATGTTGTTCCATTCAGCTAAATCAACCACGTTTGTTTCACCATTTGACTGCTCAAAAGCTGGGCTGGCACAGGGGAAGGGGAAGTAGCAAATCACAGGTTAGACATCTTTTGGCAACAGTGCCATTTCATGCTGACCTACACCACGTGTTAAATTACAACCAGAGAACAAAACTAGGAAAAACGAGATTCCGATTTGTGCTCAAGAAATGAGCATTGTAGCTCCTACTTGAGGAGCCTCCTTCATATTTAAACGAAACATCTTTACTCTCCCATGCACTGTTGCATCCCATATGACAATCCATGACAAACTAAACTTCTGGGCAGAACGCGACTTATTTTTATATCCTGATCCAGACTCATGGATCAGCTTCTGGATACGAAAACAAACCCAGAACTCAGCCTTAGGGTCAATGGGAATCTCAAGCAAAATGTAAACATATTTACCTGATGTGTTGCTTAGCTGTCAACCTATCTATCAAATAGCATGTTAATTAGCATCAACTTGGATGGTTTTAGGATGATCCTCAGCACAGATACTTATACAAGGATATTCCTCTAAACTAATAATCTGAAACTAAGAAATTTTGATGATTTGTACCACCAGCAGCTATTTGTAACACTTGGAATTGTACAGGTATACCAAATTGACGTAATTTTTAAAAAATGACAACAGTTGCTAACAGCAACACCCAAGAACATGTGACAGGTGTTTCAGAAAGCTAGTATTTTATCTGAAACTTGATTATCTATACCATGTAGAAATGCATACATGTAAGTAAAACACTTCTAAAAATATTTAGTGCTAGTCATCACTTTATTTTTCACAAGTTGATTGCACAATCCATGATTTGTGCAGCTGTGGAAATGCTTCTGATGCCTAAATTTCCCAGCATGGGTGACTCATGCACAGCTTAATTATTCTGTAAAGCTTTTGTGAAGAGTGGACTGTTTGCCTGCCTGAAAAATGGAGTAGGCAGTACACTTCACTGGAAAGGATCTTCAAAAAGAAAGAAGTGAGACTTCACATTTCCATAAAATGAGAGAGTTGGAAAATTTTAAGCTACAACATTGAAGTGCAGTCCAAGACAAAAATTACCAAACAAGCAGCTCCTCCTCCCTACCTCCACCCACCACTTTCCCCAGAAGTCCTGCACATCATTTTGGAGACCACAAAGTGGTAACAAAAGGAAAATGAATGAGGTAGCTGAAAAAAGAATAAAACAAAACATGGGAAACACTAGGGGATGGTCATTTCAGTGTATTTACACTGCAAGAGAAGATCAGGTTTGGGACCACTTGATGAAACTGAATAGCCACAAGTCTATGGGACCTGCTGAGATGACGTTGCCATGCCACTCGCCATCATACCTAAAAAGCCATGGCAGTCAGACAAAAATCCTGTTGACTGGAAAAACAGAAACATCAGTCCTATTTAAAAAAAAAAAAAAAGGGAGAAAGGAAGAACCAGGGAACCACAGAACAACGAGCCTCACCTCTGTGACTGGGAAGATCATGGAAGCAATCTTCAGGCACATACATCACAAGGAGGTGATCAGAGACAGCCAGCACAGCTTTAACTAAGGGCAAATCATGCCTGACCAATCTGGTGGCCTTCTATGATGGAGCAACAGCTGACAAGGTTAAGACCAACCAATGCCATCCAATTAGACTTCTGTAAGGCTTTTGACCTGGTCCCACACAACATCCTTTTCGCCAAATTGAAGAGACATAGGTCTGAATGGTGGACTATTGGAGGGAAAACGAACTGGATGGACGGACACAGCCAGAGAGTTGTGGTCAATGATTCTACATCCAGATGAAGGCCAGTGACAAGAGGTGACTGCATCCAGCTCTTGGATCTTCAACACAAGTAAGACACGGACCTGCTAGAGCAAGCCCAGAGGAGGCCATGAAGATGATCATAAGACTGGAACACCTCTCCTATGAAGACAGCCTGAAGCAGAGAAAGCTCCACAGAAATCTCATTGCAGCCGTCCAGTACTTGAAGGGAGCTTTTAAAAAAGAGGGAGAGCAACTTTTTACACAAGCAGATAATTACAGAACAAGGAGGAACAGTTTAAAACTAAAAGAGCAAAGATTTAGATTAGATGTTAGGAAGAAATTCTTTATTCAGAGGGTGCTGAGGCACAGGAACAGGTTTTCCAGAGAAGTTGTGGATGCCCCATCCCTGGAAGTGTTTGAAGCCAGGCTGGATGTGACCCTGAGCATCCTGATCTTGTGAATGGCATTCCCTGCTCATGGGGGAGGGGGACTGGAACTAGATGATCTTTAAAGTCTCTTCCAAACCAAGCCTTTCTATGATTCTATACAAAAAATGTGTGGCAAAATATACTTTTGTATTAGCATGCTTACTATTATATTCCTACACTTAACAAGCTTTAACAGAAGTAAAGAACTTAATTTTCTAGAATTCTAGTGTCTGCCAGATCCTTCAGTTTATCCCTTGATACAACTACCTCTTATTGAAAAACCAAGCTTATACTGTAAATAAAAACTCAACACTATACTCATAGAATTCCAAATTTTAATTTGGCTAAAGAAAACACCTGAGTTACTCTTTTTACAGAATTTTCAACAGAAGAATCTGGGCTCAACTGGAATTACACTGATTGTGAGACCTAAGATAAAGGACGAGTACTTCATATTACACAGGCAAGAAGCGCCTTAGCAGGGAAAGGGGACACATCCCCCCTCCCCCAAACAAACAAACCCCTCAAACACACAAAACAAAACAAACACAACCCCAAAAAACTAACAAACCAGAAGAGTTTTGCAATCGATACAGAGAGGAAATAACTCTTGTTTTGGCTAAAGAATGAATAAAACTAAGACAAAACAAGTTTATTTTCCTTGTCCTAGAAACTTTCAGCAAAACACTTTGTAACCACTTTGGGCATAGACGCTAAGTATCCTTTTGCCACCCTGCTACAAGCAAGAATCCAAGGAAGTGGAATAAGCCAGCATTTTGTCAGTCACTGGACCGGTTCAGGTGGGAAAGACGATACATTAATGTAACAAAAAAGATAGTGCTGTATGAACTGAACAGAAACAGCAATGCAGTGAAAGGAAAAAAGTATATAAAATCAACTCAAAATTTAATTTAATTTTACTATAATCATTCTGCATTTATTCCTACATGGAAATAAAGGACGAGTATCTTTTCTTAATTCAAATGTTAGAGCACTGAACAAAACTGAATTTCTGAATGTTCAGGTAACAAAGCTCAAAGAAAAATAATAGTTTGAAGTAACACTGTAACATTTAACATTTTTTAACTTTCTGTGTTTCTAAAACATTATCTATTTATGTAGACGACAAATCTTTTCACCTTTTCTTTATCCTCCTGAGCAGTAGAAGTATGCACTCCTCCTCTGAAACTTTCAGAGCTTGTGCTAAGCTAAGCCCAAAAAACCTACTGAAATCACCTTCTGAGGGTCACCAGAGAAACAGCAAAAGACAAAAAATTCCTTCTTCTCATATATCAGTATCATCTTCAAAATGTTGGGTCCAGTCAATTTAATCGTAAATTAAGTTGATTAATTACGATGAGAATACTACTCTTCAGGCACCGGGAATTTTTATAATGAAGGCTTTCAATAGCTTGCAGACTAATTCAAGGCTCATAGCAAAATTCTGTCATGTATCTCCCATTCTTTCAAAAACATTTTAAGAGCATGAAAGACAAAATGTATCAGGAAATTCTACACCAAGCTGTTAAAAAGTTTGCAGCTACAATATTTACGATAGGAATTTTCAAGATTAGATTAAGGTAGCGGGGGAATGTTCACAAATTCAGCTCATTTTTTTGTATTTTTGGAAATTCAGATTCCATCCTAACACCCCATATAAACCCTACAAAGTTTCAAATGAGTCCTCAAAGTTATTTCTGTGAGAACAATTCATCCTTTTTACCATCTAGAGTACTCAACAAAAAAATCATATCAACTACTTAGGACCACACTTGCTACATTTGCCTGACTTTAAACTCTCTTCCTCAGTTTTAAAATTTTTATCTTTTACAATTCTCAAGTTTTTCTTTCACAGAACGATCAGACCACATTATTTCTATGTACCAAGACACATGTTTCTGAGTGCTTATTTCCAGCCCCTCAAAGTCTTCTCTCCACTCTTGAGATCCCAACGTTACGGAAAGTTCCCTATCTGACCATCCAGGAGCCACTCTGGCAGTCACTCCCACCATCAGAGACTTTCACTGCTGGGACTGAGGCCCCTGCACAGTGTTTCTATCCCTCATAGACTCTTTTCCCACTTAATTAACAAAACCTGACTTAGACCACCCAGCACTTAAGTCCCTAAAAGCAACACTAAGAAATATGTATAAAATCATTATAGCTGTTTCAATTTACAATTAACGTATCAGTTATCAAAAATGAAAAATACAATCAGGTTTTATTTAATTCCCTTCTGCTCACCACATTGCAAGAATGGTTTCAAAGACCTAAGAGCTTGCTAGTGGCCTATTAAACATTGGTATTGAGGAATGGGATACCAAAAGTTATCAATATTCACAGGAAATCCTGAAACTAACATAAATTTTACGTTCAGGCCATATGCTAACAGGGTAATGAAAACAGTTGTATTGTATTTTAAGCACACATTAAAGTTTGGAACAATTTACTTATACCAAACACATTAAAAAATAAACAAACAGAGCACTTCAACATAACAGTGAAATATTCTTAAGGCCAGATTACTTAAAATAATGAGGAGTCTTCATAACTTTCTGGCTTACAATCCACATTTTGACTCTCAACATTTTGCTTCATTTTAAACTGAGGCTTATATCTCAATTTTGAGCAAATTAAATAATACTGCAAATAACTTTATTGTTTTTATTAAAGCCAGTGATTTTTTTCAAACAGTTTCAAAATGCTGCTGCTACTTGTGCTCTTACAAGCTTAAGAGTTTTGGGTGGATTTTAATGATTATATTAAAAGGCTGTAGGTTTAAACGTCCCTATCAATAGAAATCTTAATTGAATCTCAGACATTTTCTGGAAAAAAGGCTGAAAGCCAAGGTCTAGATTCTGCAAAGATCTAATAAACAAGAAACATAACTGAATTTAGTCCTAATCACTGGCAATAATAGGTGGGATATTATACCATTAAGCATGCAAAATTCCTGGGAAACTCTGAACTTAAAATTAAACAGGGCAGATGGAGAGCACTCTTTCAAGTGCGATTTCAAAATAAAATTATTTAACACCAGCACCTAAATACTACCTAGATTTTCAAAACCTTAACAACTGAGGAATTCATTTCAGGCAAAAAAAAAAAAAAAAAAAAAACTG
>VZRR01005972.1:335413-349323 GCA_013398015.1 Oreocharis arfaki
AAAAAAAAAAAAAAAAAATCTGTCATGATTCATGACAGCTAAGGCATGAAAAAGAGTAATAACCACTAACACCTGCAAAGACCATCTCTTTTTCGTTTTTTGCCTTGCTCTTACTTAATAACTGCCATAAAATATTGGCCTTGGGGTTCTTTTCAATGCAAATGAGCAGCTCAAGCAACACATTCGGGGTGGGAAGCACACATATTTTAGAGTTCTATACAAAAATTATAACATGAAAGAAATCAGAAGACTCCTCTGTTTAACAATTTTTTTAAAAAAGCATGGAAAAAACCCAAACTAATCAACCAGAATCACAAACAGCAGTTACAATTTAGTCATTCGAACCACTGTCACTTATAGTATTTACGTGTTTCATTGACAGCTAAGATTAACAAAATTGAAAAAAAATATTCTCAGCATTTTAAAATTTTTCAAAATCAGCACTCAAACTTAGGGCTGGATTTGCAGCATAGATACGTAGATCTCAGAGATTCACTACCCTCATCTACTGACCTATAACCAATGTGAACAATTATGGCTCTGCTCCCATTAGAAAGTAACCTGAAACCGTAGAAATGGATCAGTAGATCAAAGCAGCTGGTGCTGACACTCCTATGCTAGCTGTTCAAGAGGGTTTATTTTGGATTAGATTTCATCTGGTCTCCAGAGGCAAACATCACCATCACATGGACCATTCAAATTTTTTCCAGGAATTTCATGATTGATGCAGAACTCTATGTCCCCAGTAGACACAGAAGAGCACTTTGCACCCGCAGCAGAACTCACAGACTAGTTTTCTGAGAAAGGAATGCAGTTTAAACACATTGAGCAAGTAAGTGGTAAGGGGAGACAACAATGATATTTTCTCCAAAGCAGTTTTAATCATCCAAATCACAATTGTAATGCATACATCGGAGTTATACCCTACCTTTTCAAACCAGACTAATCAACAAATGTCATGTCACTAAACAGAATACCTGATGGCACTGAAAGGCTTTAGAAAAATTCTGTAAGCATTCTTCAAAATGCCTCACAATTTAAAAAAAAAAAAAAACCAACATGATAAAAGACCATCTACTGGCATCTACAAAAAATTTATTTCCCCTGTGCCAGAATTCAGCAGAAGACATAAATCTAGATATCCCTATTCCTTAGGCTTCATTTCCCTTTTATTTGCTTATTTACTTCATCTTTTATATCCTGTTTTCTCACTTCAAACATTTTATTTCTCTTCTTGTTTCTACCTTATTTCTTTCAGCCTTTCTCTCATTTATTTATTCATTTCCTCCTATTACCTGTGCTATTAAATACAGTAAGGGAAAACTAAATATTCTTGCATCTCTGAACTTTCAGACAGAGGTGTCAATATTGTTTTTCCCTGGAAATTCAGATAGTATAGTCTGAGACACGTTTGTAAGCACTACTACTGTGATTTAACTTGTCCTAACTTAAACAAAATTTAAAAGGGGTAAAGATGATTATGGGTTTACTGCAATGACTCAAACAGATTACTAAATCCAGTGGTAACCAACTACGGGAATCGAGAAATATTGGATTAATGACACAGGAATATTAGTCTACTGTAAGACTGGTATTAGCCCGGTTCTAAAGATCATCTCAGAGAACAGCCACAGGAACACAGAAATACTAACAGAAGCTAATCAAGCAATTTATGGAATGCAAGAACTTAATTAAAGAAACACTAGATAAAATATATTTGGTGTATACACAGCTTTTTACCTCAGATGTAAAGCCAGGAATATATTGCTTAATTTCTGCCCTTCTTTTTTCTGGGCTTTGTTATTTATATAATAATTTAATCCTCTAGATTTTAGGTTATAAGCCAGAGTTTCTCCTAGAACTGTAAGTCACAAACAGGATTTTTGGATCTTTTCTTTTCCATATATAACACAATTCATTAGTTGCTTAGAATAACCAAAATATTCAGACTCACCCAGTTTCACTGACATTCAGTATACAATATCCAAATAAATTTCCAGAAGATTTTGCAAATGAAAGAATGGGCTTCTCTCTACATTTGCTAAATTTAGATGAAAACAAAAAAAACCCCCAGATCTCTTTAGAGCAATTCCTAAAGAAAAACTGTCTTTTAAGAAAAACACTATACACATTTTCACATGTACCTAATTTGAAAATTTAAAGTATACTGCTTTTCCATTTCATAAGAAATAGGGTCTTCATGTTCCAAAAATGTTACTTGAAAAGCAACACCAAAGATTCACAACACAGAGAGGTTTTCAGGATGCTCAAAAAGAAGTATTTCATAACTTTTAACCACACACAGCCTGCATTGTTCAAAATGATTTTTATTATGATCTGTAGTGAACGTAAGAGTAGCAATAAAGAGAAAAAGCAAAGAATAGAGAAAAGTTGAATGAAGAAATGGACAACAGTTATGGAAATATACTGCTGAAGCAGAATCTGAAGGACTAAGTCAACAGTAGATCGGTGACAGGGTTAAGGAAAAGCACAAAGAGTACAGAAGAAAATCTTCTTACTCAGTGTTTGTACCTGACACTACAATGGAGTAGAGGAGATTAGACCTGTTTACTTCTCACAGTCCAGCTAGAACACGCTCAGTACCTCTGTCTGCTTATGACTAAAAGGATTTGGAATATATCTACCTCATCTGATCTGGACAGACGAAATGAATTTAGGAAATTTATTGAACTGGTACAAAACATATTTTCAGAAATCTATCATGCTGCCTAACGTAAGTGGGATAGCAGAAAAGAAATGGGCTGATACTGCAGCATAACAATTTGTTTCTCCTAAAACTTCGAGTGGTTGCTCCAGCATATGCAGGTGGTTGATTTTTCCAGTGGCAAGATTTTCATTGCATTTTGCATCAAGAAAACAGTATGTTCCTCCCTCTCAACTCATTCTCAGACACAAGCTGATGTTTGGTTGAATTTTAGGTGAACGAGACATCTAACACAGAGATTTAAGTCTTACTAAATTATAAGCAACTAAAACCAGCGTTCTGGAATAGAAAGTGTCAAGCATCATTAACTACAAGCACTGCTACCTGTAATTCCATTCATGACCAAACCTTATGCATGACCAAGCACCTCCAATGCATTATAAGCTATTAGGAATACAAGAAGGCTTTCTGCCAGCAAGACAAAATAATCCCGTTTCAGCAAGATTGGCACAATGTCTGATCTACATAAATAGATCAATTTCTTGGGATTTTTTTATGACCCAGTATAAAAGCGTATGTTTTGACCCAGTCAAAAAACAACAGAACATCTGAAAAATAACACCTACTTAGAAAGATAAAACATGAAAGCACATACATGAAATCTACAGAAGGCCATGGCCATGATCCTCATGATATATTGAATCAAAACCCCTTCGTTGCTCAAAAGATGAACCATAAACAAACTACCCTGCTGTTCTGTGCTTCTCTCTGTGTGATGCACAAAGCAATCAGTAACCTTACTGCAAGATATGACATGGACAAATCTCGTAAAGATGAAAATCTGCACCTCCAGGCCCATCCTCAGCTGGACAGCACACAGTGTCCAATCAAGGAAGTGGGGAGAGAAAACCCTTCCATAAATAAGGTGACATGTGAAGAGAGATATTGGTACTTGAACCCATTAAGATGCTTTCTTCTGCTATATTCTTACATGAATAGGGTATTAAGTCATCTCAACTTTAACCAGAGCATCTGAAAAAAAAAATCAAAACCAAACAAACAAAACCAATAAAAAACAAGAAACAACAACAACAAAAAAAACACAACAAAAAAAACCCACTCAGAAAAGCAGTGAGCATGGCAGTACATTAGCACACTGCATTGCTGGGGACAGCACCTTCATAAGGTCTGAGGTTTTTCTTCCTCCTAGTTTCCAAGGCAGCTCAGATATAGTTCAGTTGTTTCATTCCATGCTCCAGTGTACAGGATAAATGATTATAAAAAGCTTATTTGAAGTTTATTCTTGCCCACACACACCGTTAATTTGAATCTCAAATTGAAGTGGAATGTCTACCTTGCCTGAGGCTGAAAAATAGATGTTTCTGTTTAAAGTATTACTGTTCTAGTGGCAATAAAATCTACATACTTACTTAAATTACCTAGAAATACATTGTGCCTTGTAGAGTGGGTGGATAGCATTAGTAGTCCAAATGTGATGTCATCTGAGTAAAAGTCTTCTTTGGCACAGTCTTCTGAAAAGCAACAGAAAAACCCACAGTTTAATAAAAATTATTCTGTTCAAAACAACTTCTGGGGGTGAGCCCTCAATTATTTCTGTCTTCTCTCCTGCCATTTCAGTCATTTTATATGCATCCTTAAATTGTCCACAATTTTACCTTCCAATTCCTCTATTCAATATAATGAAGTAAATACTCATGAGGGAGAACTTCAACACTGGATACCACCTTTCACGTAGCTCCGGCACTGTCTGAAATCCAAACCCGAGAGACAAATGCAATAGTCCAATGGTAACATGAAATTTACAGATGTAATGATGTCTACAAAACATTAACATTACAATTATTGCATTACAATTGCTTCAGATTGTATTATGACCTTGCAGATCATCAATAATACACTATGCAAACTTCTGGAAAGAAAATGCATCAATAAAATCTTTACTGTGTGTACTGTTCAAACAGGACGTGAACTACCTCAGAACACAACTTGAAACTTTCAGAGAACACGGCATGCAACAGCACAAGACTCCCTCCACTCACTAATCAAACTCCCCTCACTAATAAAAAAACAATTTCAGTAAGATGTCCTGAGCCAAAGCTAACTATACAACAGATTTTTCTATACACAAATACTCTACTTATTCAACAAGAAATAGCTCCCCACCTGCTACAGATGATAAATTCTGTATTCCTACACACCGTGCTGTGTTTTAAATACACATGCACCAATTTGGTAATATCATCTAACTGATGACAATCCTGCTGGAAAATCTACTGCTAGTTACCCACTGTTGATATTTTCTATTCAGCACTCCCATGTGGCAAAGCATAGCCTTTAAGGCATATATAAATCATAAATCTATTCCCTTCCATTGTATGCAAGGATAGACAGATTTCCTTTGACATAACATAACCAGAACAAAGTAACATCTAAACCCCTGTTCTTTACTACCATGTCCCCCAGTACATACAATAGAAAGATGCTGTCAACCTGGGGAAGAAGAATGCCAATGTTTGAGGAAGATCTACTGCCAAGTCTAATGGGATAAGAAATGCAGATCGTTATCACCTACGTATCTATTTTCCTATGTAGTCAAATGAAATATTCTAATGTTAGAAATCAATGTTTTAAATCAAATACCAGTATATAGATAAGGAAAGGCAAACTATATTCTATAGTTTGTGTAGGCAGGAAGTGTAGGTGCATTTTAAAAAAATCTATCCCAGTTTATGAAAGATTATTTTTCATTTTGAAAGTTGGCAACACAAAGTTTAACGTAACTCAATCTGAATCAACCATAAATCTAATTGTCTATATAAAAGCAGTACAAATTTAACTAAAATTATTTGGAAAAGCAATTTCAGTTATTTTAGTAAAAAAAGTTTGTGATCCTTTTGACTTAAATTAAACGGTAGTATGTCAATCACCACTGATGCTAAAAACTTCTACAGTCTCACCCTCAATTGTACTGAAATTCATACAAAGTCCTCCAGCTTGTAGAAAAACTGTGTGTAACAGAAGGTAGTGACTGAGCAACAGGAATGCCTGAGATCAAATTTTCAGGCACAGCTGCCTGTTGTTTCGCCACTCACTTTAAAAGCAAGTTCGAGTGACAGCTAAATTTCTTAGAGAGAAAAAAAAAAAATTTTAGTACTAGAATTTGTGTCCGAACCGCCTTGCCAAACTGATCAAAACGGCATATTCTCAAATCCTTTTCCTGTCTCATTTTTTCCTTCAGAAGAGCTAAACCCATCAACAAAATTTTTAAGTTTCTACAGATCTTTTTCCTGCCCTATTTCGTAAAACCTTCTAGTTAGTCTTCCTCTTGATTCAGACTACTTTTCTGATTTCATTATGCTTTCCAGATCCAGCAAAATATTTTGCTTCTTTTCCTCCAAATCCCTATATTATCTGGACTTGGTTTATGCTGTCTTTTGTTTCTATGTTCTCATATTGCTTGTTGCTGATCTTTTTTACCAAGTTCTTATAAATGAGAACTTTTTAAATTCACTCAAACTCACTGATTAATCTGAATCCTTGTCCCCATTTCTGAGGTCATTCTCCTCATTTTCTATGTCAGTGAAATTCAGATCACAAGCTTCTCAAGGCTGAAACTCTGTCTTATTTTCTATGAAACATCATGAAAAGCTTTCGGGAAGCACAAAATGTTTAGCTAAAGCTTCTGAGCTAGAAAAAAAGACCATGTAAAAAAATGAAGTAGAACATTTTAAGAACAAAAACATTTCCAGAAAAATATATTATATGTAAAATTGCTGAGATCTTAGAGAACTATCAGTGGAACTACCATACTAGCTCTGAACTGTAGTTCTAAACACACAACTGCTAGTAGTAGCTTGATTACATATAATCGATGTTGCTGCTGTGGATGGCAAGAAAACTTTATTAAATCACATTACTACATTAAAACTGACAGGAAAGTGTGTGTGTGTGTGTGTATGTGCGTGTGTGTGAGACAGAGCGAGCATCTGCATTCCTATTCTGACAGTTCTTGGAAGCTGTGATTCATGCTGCTACTTGCTTTTCTACTCACTGTAGAGGAAAATCCAGTTTCCTTTAGAGAATTTGTTGTTACTACGAAAACTACTTTAAAATAAGCACAAGTCAAAAACACTATTTTGCAGTCTGCTATGATATTTTAAAAATGAACTATTTTAATACTTGAAATCAGTAAACTCAAATTTTTGAAGATTATGTTGGTTACTGAAGGCTTGACAAGTATATTTCATTTTACACAGCAGAGAATTCTCTAGAAATGAAAGCAGCACAAGCTAATAAAGTTTTCTTCACTTTTACCATTACTGTTTTTGAGTTTTTCTAAACCAACCAGCAGGACACCCTACATTTCTCTATTGGGACTTGACAAAAATCTTCAAGTTGAACATAATAAGGTAGATTTCAGTCTGCTGTTTATCATGATAAATAGGTAATGCAAATACAGGTCAGACAGGAAAGAAGATGAGAAATGCCACTCTAGACATAAGCTCAGCTCCTGCTTTTCAACTAGTAATTCCATATTACAAGACAGAGGAGTGGGCTTGCTGGAAATCTGACTTGGGAAATACTGTCTTTTGTTCTTATACTGACAGAAAATATTATCTTTAATATTATTTTGCAGTAATGTCACACTACAGTATTGTTGGTCCCTATCCCTTTCCAAAACAGCCCAATGTTTCTCCTGTCTCCTCAAGCCCTGATGACACACACAACTCTTGTTCTCCTATCCAACACAGACCCAGCGTATGCTGAAAAAAACAGGCCAGTATCAAAATCCCATTGCATTATCTCTCTCAAGAGAGGGCAGTGACACATTTCTCTCTACCCAGCTTGCCCATTTTCCCAAAACCTGTGGTAACATTACAGTCTGCAATTTCCATCCCTCCCACAAACATGGCTACAACTGGTCAACGATTTCAAAAGCTACTGGTGAATATGTAAGGAAACAATGACAGAAAACAAGGAAAAAGCATAAATCACATTTTCTTAGGAAATCAGGCTTAAAAAAAGGCAACTCCCTACAGCGTTTAATCGAGAAAAATTTCCTAGTTGTTTACTGAGCCAAGGGAAATAAGCAGATTTTGGCAAAATATTTTCATCTTTTTACAACTTCATACATAGGTTTCAAACAAAGCTTTGGGGATCTATGGGCTGGGAAAGTTACCACATGAAACAAGACAGGTTTTTTCTCCTAATGTATCTCGGGGCTTCTGGATGACTAATGAAAACCCAAACCTTTAATATGTCTCTAGTAAGAGTAAACTGAAAAATTACATACCTTCTACCTTAGCACACCAGTAGGAGTTTATGTTCTCTGTTTTCACAACCATCTTCTCAACAGCAATCACTAAACTCCTAGAACATTATTCTGCCAGGGTGCATGTCAGTAATAGCCAAACTTCAACAGGTAGCCACTGACATTGCATTTAACATGCAATGCAATAGACACCAAACACTTCAAATGCCCTTAAATGCCAGAAACTATTATTTACTATTTCATTTTAAAAAATATTCAAATGTAAAAATGTAGACTTATGTTTTATTTATAACACCAGCAGGATTCTCAGAATTTAAAATATTAAATTAGCTGTATTAATGTATTTCGAAGTATCTTTTTTATTAGGCAGCTTAGTATCTCATACTCTCATTAAGATCATAATTTAAGATGTAAAAATATATACTTCCTCAGCATTTCTAATGTACATTAGGAAACTCACACATTAACCTCCCACAAGAGCCACTTCCTACAGGCCAGCCTGGCTCCTCTATGTTCACAAATACTTGCCTCAATGAAGAAAGTGCTGAAACTTTCTGGAGATCTACCAGTTTGGCAGATGATGACATGCTTATGGGATCTGGGATCATTCCTTTGCAAGCAATGGAGATACACTCACAAAATTGTGGAGCTGCAAGCTAAAAACATCTCGTTGATGAGCTCATTAGCAATCTTATTCCCTACTACAAAGCACTCAAAATACTGACATCATGCTGGATGATCAGCCCATTCCCAGGTATTCCACCTTTTCTAAGTGTCTCATAGCAAGACCACTCCCATGCAATGTGGTTAGTAAGTTCTGCTGCCTGCTCTGGCTGTAATTGGCAGCACAACGCCAAAGAAGCACAGTCTTCACTAAAACAGAGCACAAAAAGGGGATGCCATACAAAAGGATCTACAATTCTTAAGTACCAAAGCCAGGGAGAGTTGCATCACTCAGCAAGACTTTTTCAAAAATTAATAGAGATGCACACTAGGTAAGTAACCAGTGAACACAGTATTTTGCCTTCCCCTGTTTCTGAAGGCCTATGGCATAGGTAAGGTTAGTAGTCACAATCCCGGTCCCTGTCCTCATTGTACACATAGCTAAGCTTTTCCCCTCAAAGCAGGAGAAATATATTCTTTTAACATGCCAGCAGGGGAAAAGATGTGCCCTCATTTTGTCCAGCAGCACAAGGTTACAGCACACTAACCTGGAACACAAAAACTGGAAAGCCAATCTCTACTCTGCCAAACAGTGTTCAAACCATAATCTCTCAGCAGGCTCTGCACTGCACTGGGAAAATGCATCAACTCCCAACTTCTCATCTCAGTCACAATTTTCAGAATATGGAAGAAAAATAAAAAATAAAGCTTTGCTGGACAGAGCAGCACCAGCAGTATGCATGCCTCTTTAGGAAGAAGAGCAGCAAACAAAAGACACAGATCATGGTTTCCAGTTCGTAATGGCATTCAAAATCTTAAACGGAACACAGGCCAGAATACAGGTGTATATATATATATATCATCCCACTTTCCTCCAAGAAAACAACTGCCTTAGTATATCTCTGTAGCCCAATTAGACTTTAATCATCTTGTCTGCAAGGAAAAGTGAGGTTCTAGGCTTTGGAGTTTTGTCAGCTGCTGTTTATTTTGGGCGTTTCTATTTTTTAAAGGAGACATGAACAAAACCTCTTCCTCCTCACTCCTTTGTGCTTCTGAACAAAAGGGAGAGTCACCACAGGGTTTTGGTCCAAGTCCAATTCCATAGGTGTGCCTGAGGTGTGGTTTGAACATGCCTTTGAACAAGTGAAGGCCTAATTTACAGATTGCCTAATTTATGAATAGTAAATAGATTTAGATGCCAAGATGCTCAGTTGTGATAAGATTCTGGAAGATGTGAATGAGAATAAAACTTCAATGTTCAACTTTGGAAAACTTTACTAGTGAAAACTTAGAAACCTCTAACACGGCTACAAATTTTATTTGGGGCTGGACACACAAAATCCATCTAAATCTATTTTGACTCCTCTATATTATTTTATGGATCTGGCCATATACAAAAATAACATACATCAAAAACCATCTCAGAGGTACCTGCAAACATCCTTTTTAATGGAACTCTAGAAGGACTAGAAGGACTTCAATAGAAAAATTATATCATACATATTTATTTTAAAAATCCATTTTAATTGGATCCATCTTACTCCGAGAAGTGTTTTCTTCTGTTTTAACAAAAGCATAACAGTCTAACGCCGTTTATCTTGTAGCACCAGGCTGTCATTATCGGTGAAATGACATTAGCTTCAAAACTGAAGCCTTCTCACATAATCTGCGATAATCAAATGCACAGTTTTAAGAGCAAAGCATTGAAATAGCCACATTTATGCTTAATTTGGCTACATTTTTATCATGAATATGAAGAATGCCCATAGTACCCACTAAGCTTCAAAAACATCATACTCTAAATATAAGTCATTATCAGTCTTGAATCTCATATATGTAACTAATTTTTAAGGATCTATATTTAATAAAATATTAATACTCATGATGATTTCATAATATACTTAGCAATGTCTCTCAGAACATCAGTACACAATAAGGAAACTAATTCACTGATTTTAATGACAAAATGTAGCTGTTGGAAAGAGTCCAAAGTGTGCAGCTCTAAACTGTTGAAAGAATCTGTGAAGCCTTGTTGCTTCCATGCAATATTAAATATATGACAACCACCGAGGACCAAGACATTTTATGTATATGATTATATATCCTAAAAGTGGCTATAAAAAAGAATTTATACTATACACAAAAAGTATGGTAAGAGAACATTAAGACTATAAATTTAAACACTCAGGAGCGAGGTATGCCAAAATTAAAGTGGCTTTTACATGACAAAGGAATTTTGTGGCAGCAGTAGGGATAGAGAATTCAATCCTTCAGGGCAGCACATGGCTGCATGAACCCTGAGTCTCCTTTCTCTTCCATGATTTTGCATTTCACCTCTTTTAAGTCCCACAACAAATAAACAGTGTAATGTCTGACAGAGTTTCAAATTATTACAGATTCCCACTGAGTTAACAAAATAACCAGCTATACTAGTAAGTTCCTTTCCCCACGTGGACCACCCACAGAAGTGAATGAGGTACCTTCCTAACGGATATAGCCAAATTTGCTTGCGCCAGAGTTAGAGAAACACTGGAATCTTTCATTTTAGATTCTGCTAAGGGACTGCAGGTGTGCTTCTAACATGTCTTTTTATTCTGAAAGACCACTAACCCCAAAATAATAATACCAATACTACTAACAATAATTCAGTATTAGCTTAAGATGAGAGAAACAGTTGAATGGTTTGGTCACTATCTGTAGTCTCACATTTTTTTTCTCCTCTAGAGATAGAGCTACTGCAAAACAGCTACTGTTCTCCCAACAGCCTGGTGACCCTCCTGGTCTTGTGCCACCCCTTCAGCAGTGAAGCAGGTCATTAACAGTGAAAGGTTAAAAATACTTTTCAAAGTAAATAAACAGAAAGTAAGAACGGCAGGAACAATCACTACTGACTTTGCTATGCCACTACCTACTAATATCACCAATCCTCAGAAACAGTTCTGCATCTGCTTTCTCATCTGGCCTTTACAGTATCCAACATTCACAGGGAAGCTGGTACTTTAAAAAGGCTGAAACACTAAAATGAACTTTTCTTTACTGCAGAAATCTACCAAAGTCTTTGCCTCAAGAAAAACTAACTCATTACAACGTGATGAAAAGGCACTTTTCAGCTGTAATTCCACTTCTTCTGGATTATATTTTGCATTTTGTATTAAAAACTGTATTAGAATATTAATTCTCTATTCTTAGAGAGCTATCCATAGTCTTCATCTATAAAACTAAGCTGAAACCATGAGGTACTGACAACAAATTATATGTATCTCCTCAAGGAAAGCATAGATAAAAAAGGAGCTGCTTTCAAATGAGGAAATTACCTAGCGAAGAAAGCTGCATTTTTGATTCACAACTATCTTCAACACAGGTTTACTGGTTTTTAATAAAAAATTCACAACTTTCCAAGTTGATAAAAACATTTCATATAAAGAACATGTGAAGAAGGTGGGGGGCAATACCTCTACTACTAGTTTACATCTTCAACTTTTTGCAGAAATTTAAAACAGGCGGGGAAAAAAGCAAAAGCTCTAAGCTCTTAAAAGCAGCAATTTCTTTTGGTAAGACCAATCCAACCATGAAGATTCATGACTTCTGTGAAATTCTATACTAAGAAGCTAATTAATCAACACTACAAATTAAATTTAAAGTAACTACCACTCCGTTTTTAAACTGCTTAGTACAAAGAGAGTAAAGTTACCTACAGTAGAGGTTTTGGGGTCCTTAGAAGAGCATTAGTAATGAAAACACTCTGCTTTCCTCACATTCTTTTACTTCGCCTAAATGTGTTAAACTTTTCCATGTTAGAATACGAAGCGGAAGAAATAAAAAACAAGGCATGGCTGAACGGCACCTCAAACTATTAAATATCAACCCGGAAGTTTGGAGGTTTTTTCCCATTTGAATTGTTTGCTAAGAAGCAGTAACCCTTGCCTTACCAACAAAATTCTCAGACAAGTTACCATATTCTACAAAAAGAACCTAAACCAAATAGATTACACCTGGTAATCTGAAAGCAGTATCTGTAGCAAGTTTGAGGAAGTATCTTAATTGGATAAATACGAAAATTAGTAGTTTAATTAAAAAATAATTTAAAAGCAGAGTTACTTTCAAGTCGAATCCCTCTATTACAACAATCAAACGCTGTCCACTTTCAAACAGCAGGCCCAAACCCCACAGATATTTATAAACAAAGCCAATATTATTTCGGTAAAACTGAACATTGTGAAACAACTGCAACTGCTCATACTGAACTTTGCCAAGACTACCACAGTCGAGGTGTATTTCTAGAGTACTTCTTTCACTAGAATATTTGCTTAAACAATCCTCTTGCCTCCTGACACACCTGTTACCCAGAGAAATTATACAGGTTAAATATAACCACATTAAAAAGGGAAAAAAAAATAACAAAAAACCCCCAACAAAAGCAAGGTAGTTAATTTTAACCTGTATCATTTCCTCAAGCTAGTTACGGGACACAACTCTAAGAACCGTTGCGCTGGTGCAGCTGGAGTAAGGAAGAGGCAGGCCACGTCAAGTCAATACTGCCGCCAAAAGCACTGCTTGTCAACCAGTCATTCAAGAAAAAAGGGAAAAAGGATTTAAAGGATCATGTTCTATGATCAGCCACTCCGCCTCTACCTGGTATTTCATATTCCAGCCAAAATCGTACCTGACTTTCCCTGTGCCTTTTGGTAGGTTAACTCTTACCGGCACATAAAAACAACAGCGTTACAAAATTCTCACTGCAAATATATTTGATTAATTCACAAGCACTCCTTCTCATGTAAAAAAAAATTCTCCAATTCATATCGAGGCCTAAAGCGGCTGGAATTTGAAAGTGAAACCAACCAGAAATCCTGATCCACCTTAACCCAAACACAAAATTGAAGCACCACGGATTTCCAGTCCCTCCCTGGCCGTATTTCACACCTGCATGCACGGAGTATTTAACACACTGACTTTAAGGCCGCAGTAACTCGAAAAAGGGCTGGAGGCTACTGAGAATCCCTCAGATTTTACGAGCTTGAACGCGCTACAGTTATCGCAATAAAGTTATCGGAACCAAAAAAAAAAGGGAAAATAAAAAAGCCTACGAAGTGCATACGCAACCCGGCACCCCGCAGCTCCAGCCCACCTGCCGCAGGGAGAGCGCCGGGCACGCTCTCGCCACCGCCCGGGGCCCGAGGCCCCGCAGAGCTGTCCCGCCGCGGGGAGGGCCCGGGGCCGAGCGGGCACCGACCGCCGCCCGTCCGCCGCGTAAACACCCGCGCTCCGCAGGGCCGCCGCGGAAACCTC
>VZRR01005972.1:349741-430317 GCA_013398015.1 Oreocharis arfaki
GGCCGCCGCCGCCGCCGCTGCGCGTGCGCAGGGACGGGACAGCGGGGAGGTGATCCCCGCTCTGCGCGCGCGCCTCGCCACGCGTGCGCGGGGGGGCGGGAGCGGGGGGCGTGTCCTGCGCAGGCGCGGTGGGCGCGCGCATCTCTGACCTCGGCTGACCTCGCCTCACCTCACCCCGCGCCCGGAGGAAATGGCGGCGGCGCGGGGCCGCAGGGACCGCCGGGCGGGCAGCCGGGCTGCGGGCGCAGAGCCTCCAGCCGAGCCCGCGGAAGGGGCTCCGCTCAACGGGGACCCTTCCCCACCCGTTCCGGCGAGGTGAACCCGGCACGGAACGCGCTCACGCGCTCATTCTCAAAGCGGAACAAGCGGCATCCCGGGTGCTCCCCGGGAAATGCCTCCCGAGGTACTTAGGGATTCAAGGAACCCGTTCCAGGGGTGGTCCTTGGTTTCTTCTCTCCGGTGCATGAACCAGTGAAACTTCCCAGAGCGGCAGAGAACAGACGTGTCTGCTTCAGCCCTTTTGTGTCTACGAGCCTTTTAGTACCATTCGATAAATACGTGGCGACTATTTAAACTTAAACCTGTTAAGCCTGCAGCAGAACACTGCGGCGAACTGTTTTCTGTAAAATAAAACGCTTGGGGGTAATAATTGTGTAAGTAATCCAAATTTTTTCTCTCAGTTACAAGGATTTTATTTTTCAATTGGTACCTTAATAGCAATATATGTAAAAGTGTCTACAGAAGTTAAATTCGTGTTTGTGTCTAGAATGAAATAAAGAACTCGACTGCAAATTGTCATGGGTTTCCTTTCTGGATTACTTTTCAGGTAGTTCAGTTTCCCGGTTTGATTCACAATTGTGACTAAAGTCTTATGCAAAGATACTGTAGAGACAGGAGCTTCTTTAACAGTAATGCTCCCAAAGAGCTAACCATGAGCTTTTCCACTGGAAGAATTCTAAAAAGCATTAATAAAAGCATTTATTTTTGTTACTGATTGATAATACTGTAATTCTAGCTTTCAGTTGAGGAAAATGTGACATAAAGAAAACTAATAATACTATTACATGTAAAAAGGCTAAAGCTTTTATGATGAAATGTAGTAGAGATAATGGGATGCAGCAGGAATGGAACATCCAGGAGAAAATGCAGGAATATTTTCAAATGCATAATTATCAGAACTAGAATATGGCAAAGAAACTAGAGGCTAAAAATAACATCAGTCTGTATCTATCAAATTTGCCAGAAGAGCTTTAGTAACCAGTGATAATTCTTCAGAAAAAGTAGAGATGCTGCACTATCTCCTCACAACTTGCATGAATGGGAGCATAACAGCTACTTACTGCAATGTTGCAGTAGCAAATCGTCCTTTGACAGAATCAAAACAGTCAACACGGCCGTGGAGGTGACACACATTTGCATTCTCTGCCAAAGCTGTGGCCTAAGCAAGGTCATTTTTTAAGTGCTACTTCTCTTTTGGAAGTATTTTACAGGATCCTGAAGGAACAGGACAGCTTAGAGGTGATGTGGTGGTTTTATGAAGCGATTCTCCTCCTAGAAATGCTATTACTCTGCTCGTCATCAGTGTGAGTTTGCTGTGTCATGATGGTTCTGTTTTACTCACAGGGGCTGTGTGAGAGCCAACATAACTTTTAAACACGGCCAAATTAGGAGCAGCAGATCTTTTGTGAATTGGTGAATGATGGGACTGGATTGGGCCAGAAATGCAGAAATTTCCAGTGCACTTCCATTAACTGTAGCCATGTTTCCTACAGAAATGCCATCACCATCCTGCATGTGATGCACTTCAGAGCCCACCACAGAGCACAACAGAACAACCACCTGCTCAGTGTGTTCCTTTTTGATCCACAATGGCCTCTTCAAGAGAGGATCTGTTTGAGGAAACTGATTTTGAAACCAAGTTTCACATCATTCCGGAATACTAAAATGAGTGGATGTTGGCTTGAAAGCCTGTCACAATCCACGTAATCCTTGTAAAGTAAGGTTGCCTAACGTTCCTGGAGCCTTTCCCTCCAAACAGTATAACTGACTCAGCACCAGAAACATCTGAATTTAAGGTGCAGATTACCTTGGGTTTTGCTGCTGCTTTGTCACATCTGATGGCTGCAATTACAACCGTGTGGTCACTTTGCTTGGACAAAGACAGGGTCGCCGAAGGGAAGGTTTGGCTCTTTTCCTGTCGCATCTGCTTCCGCTGTCACACGCTGTGCCTGAGTCCCTCGCAGCGCTGGTGGGAGGGAGGCTCGCTGCTGAGAGGAAGCAATGCTACTTTTATAGCAGCCAGTTTTGATACGTGAAGTGACTGTGCAATCATATCTGAAGTCCCTGATGACCTATTTACATTTTAAACTACTAGCTAGCGTTCTAGTTTGAAGTGGCAGATAACAGCAGGTAAGCCATTGTCTCTGAAATGCATCTACTTGTTCTCTCTTTGAATCTGCAAACAAAAGCTTCCAGAAGTGGTATCTGCCAGTAGGTATCTACCAATAGGCTTACCGAAGGAGTAAAATACCATATTTGAACTAACTTATGTCAGAACAGATGATCTTAATTAAAATTTTCTCAAGCAGTGCAAGGTTTCATTGCATCAGTGTTTTTTGTGTTGTCCGACTTCTGCTGTAAAAACAAGTTACAATTTATTCTGAAAATCGCAATAAATTCTCACAAGAGAAAAAGGAACTGACTTTTAATGAACACCAAGATAAATCTCAACAACAAAAACTAGAGCCAACCCAACTTTATCTCAGCAAAATATCTAACCATGAAATTGCAAAATACCCGTGCTTAGGCAATATTCTTAGCACAGAATTACATGAATTTTATACAAAATCTTTGCTTTTTGCAGACTTTTTTTTTCTTTTGAAAATAATCAAATACCTTCTCAACCTTTAAAGAGTGGCCTTTAGATCTAATGATTACAAACAACATAAAAGTTTTCCATAATGTCAATTATTTAAAGGTATTTCTCATACTTTCTGCTTTCAGATATATTCCCCCACGTTCAGCTATTCCAATAAACCTGCCTTGTATTTCACCAGTTTATATGCAAGTTTGCTAACTGAGACTTTTCCTGGTGGGCTTTTGATTTGTTCAAGTCAAAGGGGAAATAAAGGTAGAATAATCCTGTTAGACCACTTCCACTGAGAAAAGAATCTGCAAACAAACAGTGGATACCACTTTCCCAGTGAAATTCAGAGATCTCAGTAATGTTACATACATGGTGATAAGCATGCACAGCAAAATAAATCTTTCATGTATTTGAACAAAAGTGAACTATTAACTCTCACGAAGTGAATTAACAAATTGAAGAGGTCAGATGCTCTGTGATTCCATTGCCTCGAAACAATTGCTATTTCATTAGTCTCCTGTATTTAATTTTTCTAGGTATTGTTTTTTAATTAGCAGTTCGATTCTTTGTATTGAAGTATTTCACATCTTACACAAGAATGTAATTGCCTTGACCAATAAAGATGAATTATAGCCCAAACATCCTCTGGAGCATTTGTAAATTTCTTTTGCATGCTGCTTTCCACAGTATGCAAAAGCTTACTGCTCTTAGCTTCCCATACTTTTGCCTCCTCTGAAGACGTTTCCATTCCTGCAAGTGTTGCTGCCTAATTAGAAAATAAAAATAATAACAAGCATCTTGGGAGCATTTTACATGCATTTTAAAATAATATCTAGCGCATCTAAATTACTTAAATTATTTGAGTAACTCTTGAGCTTGAGGTCTTACAATTTTAGAGCTAGAAAGGCTTCTATGCCAATCTTTATTCAATAATACAACATTAAAATAAATTTTCTAAAGTCATCAGTACCAGATTTGGGAAACTTGAGTAACAAGTTGTACAAGCTTTTATCATTTAAGATGAAGCAAGAAAACATTAGAGCAGGTACTAAATATTTGTATGATTCTGAAAATGAGATTAGTTTAAGGAGGAATTACAGTACTTATACTAGTATTTACCAGACAGTTTTAAAATAATTAATGAAAACTGAGATGTCACATCAGTAGATGGCAGTCTTCATCTATAAAAATACTTGCAAGGTGGAAAAGGAAAATTCTTTACTGAAATTTGTTCAACTAAAAGCAGCTATTAATTACACTAACTAAAAGCCACTGTAGAATTGCTTTTCACAAAAAAAAAAAAGATACAATGTTATTGTACTCTAGCAACAATACATGATAGTTTTGATTCACAACTTCCACATACTGATGTGAATTATTTTCTTTCTCTGAGACTACAGCACTAGATACACAGTGTTAGTCCTAGAATTATTTTAGTCATTTTGATAATGCAACAGCAGTAAGTACAGGTAGAATCTAGACAGAGGAAATGTTTTGATCACATGGGCTTTTTTATTTTGTGTAAACTGCATGTCTCACTTTCCTTAGTTGCTGTACAATGCTGTCCAGAACTCAGCAGAGTACCTTGTAAAATATGTACAAAAATATACATGAGAATGTCCAGTATAGCAACAAGTGCCAAAGTCTTGGTACAAGGTGCCAAAGTTTCCTGAACTCGAATTCATAAACACATTGACTCTCTACACTACTGTAAGTAAAATGATTGGTGTACTCCTATTAAATAGTTGAATTATGTTGACTGTGTCACAGTTATACCTAAGAACAGTGTGCTGTATGTCACAGAATTCCAGAATTGCAGCATGGCTGGGCTTGGAAGAGAGGTCACCTGATTCAACCCTCCTGCTCAAATAGCATCAGCCTTGACCAGACTGTCCAGAGCCATGTCCAGACACCTTCTGAACATCACCAAGGAGGACTCTGCAACATTTCAGTGCTTGGTCACCCTCAGTAAAAAAGTGTTTCCCGATATTCGGAGGGAACCTCCAGCATTTCAGTTTGTGCACGCTGCCTCCAGTCCTGTCATGGGGAACCGCTGGAAACACCTTTGCTCTGTTTGCTTTATGCCCTCCATTCATGTGTTTGTAGACATTGATTTGGTCTCCCTTGAGCCTTCCTTCGATATAAACTTCAGATGAACGTTTTCATGAAGTAAGAAATAGAAAAGCCATTAAAGTCTGCCTTGAATAAGAGGCAAACCAAACACAATAGGTGTTTATTAGGGATCCACAGCTGGCTTTTAAAACCACACAAGTTTATTGACTGGAGCATCTCTCTTATGAGGAAAGGCTGAGGGAATGGGCCTGTTCAGCCTCAAGAGGAGAAAACTGAGAGGGTATCTCATCAATGTCTATAAGTATGTGCAGGGAGGATGTCAGAGGATGGAGCCAAGATCTTCTCAGGGGTGCTGAGCAATAGCAGAAGAGGCAATGGGCAAAAACTGATGCACAGGAAGTTCCACATGAATATGAGGAAGAACTTCTTTATTGTGTGGTTGGCCATGCACTGGGACAGGTTGCCCAGAGAGGCTGTGGAGTCTTCCTCACTGGAGATAATCAGGAACTGTCTGGACACAACCCTGTGCCCTGTGCTCTAGGATGACCCTGCTTGAGCAGGGGCGTTGGACGGGATGACCCACTGTGGTCCCTCCCAGCCTGGCCCGTTCTGTGATCCTATGGTTCTGCAGCTACCACCATTACAGTACAGAAATTGTAATGTATGATATAGTGAAACTACAATAATTGCTATAGTAATTCATAATAAATTGCATTTTTATTACAGTAATATATTTAGAAACCATATTGTACTACAAATGGGTGCTACACTAGGAGCAGAAATGTACTTTGCTCATAATAGTCAAATTAATTATGTAATCAATTAAAGATTCTGAACATTTTGATTGCAGCACTAAAATACAGTTTTCTTCTTCAATGGCATGCCATCTTCATATAGGTGGCACGTACCCCATATGCAAATTTTTCAGTTTTTCTTTTGGGGGAAGAATTCCAAAATCTCTCAATGTGTCATTCCGTTCAGTACCCCTGACCCAAGTCCCCCATGGTGCTCAGCCTCAACTGCTGCCTGCCCTGGGCAGTTTGGGGCTGGGGTGACCCTTGGTGCCACCTGCATGGCTGCCCAGGGGCACTGCCTCCCCTCACACAGGCTGAAGGAGGCATGAGGGCAGCCCCAGCCACCCAACCCATCCTTCATGGGTTACTGCTGAGAAAACTGCTCCCACTTAAAACTATTCCAGAAGAAAAGGGAAAAACCCAAAACCCAACAAACAGAAGATTGACAAAATCCAAACAAACCAAATGTCAAAGAGTGACCTGGTCCAGGTGGTGGTTTGGAGTGACCAAAGGCAGTGGCCCTGCTCCCTGCCCTGCCTGTCAGCCATGGGCTGCTCACATCCTGCCTGTTGGAGTGGGAGCTGTCAGCCCGGTGGTGTAAGGCGCTCCTGGGAAAAGCTTAAAACAAATAACCTAGTTTAATACAACAGAATATAAAAGGCATTTTGCAGCAGGCCCTGCGCTAGTTCTGAGCAGGGGTCATACGTCACTAGATCCTCTGTTCACAAATAATCATGCCAGTTTGACAGGAGACACAGTGAACTGCAGAGCAAAACCAAGTGGGCAGGAAAAGATCTTCTCAATTTGGCTTCCTCTAAGGCCGTAATTTTTCCAGCTACCTTCTGAAGTTTCATTGCTCGTCCAAAATTGCAGAAGCAGTAGTAATGCTGAAGCCAATTCAAACCATGGCCAGCCAATACAATGTTAAAAACTTTGGTCCACTTTTAAACTAAACCATAGAAGCACAGAATGGTTTGGATTGGAAGGGACCTTAAAGATCATCTAGTTCTGAAGGATTAGCTACTTTCAATATAATTACAACCTCAACAACATCATTTAAGACAATTCTGGTGTGAAAATAAACTTGGATAGAGAAGCTGGGAAGATTGTGAGGCTAACTTGTGCTTCTGAGCCGAGTTTCTTTCAGTCTCCGTCAAAAGCAGCTGAGTTTTCAAGCAAATTGTAACCCCAATTGCAATTAAGTCTTCTTCTGAATGAGAACCACAGTGCATCTGTGTTCTTAATAGCTAAAAATAGATGCCATTGTATTTTTGTTGAATTAAAGTCAAGCTATTTCTTCAAAATATGCAACTTGTTCAGGTTCCTTTTATTAAGGGAAAAGGGATTCTCATCTCTTTTTTTCAGCCGGTGAAACACAAATTGCAATGTACTCTGGAAAAAATGTGGTAGTCTATATTGCAAACATTCTCATTAAAACAACTCTCTGGCTGAGGGCCTTTATTTAGAAGGGAAAATTTGCTTAACAGTGTTGTTAGAGGCAATGTCTGTTGCCTGCAAACACTGACTCTTTTACATGTGGTTGTAAACATCATAACACTAGGAAACAAATAATTTTAATATGCTTTTAATATAATCAAGGAAGTAAAGAACTTCTTAACAGAAGCCAGGTCAAGAACATTTACATTTGAGTGATTTCTAATTGTACATGAATAACGAATAATTATTGTAAGGAAAACAATATGTCCATGTACTCAGCATTCCTGCAGTTTTAGTTCTAAGTTGGGAACCTAAAATCCTGAAAAATAAGATAAAGCATTAGCTGTTGATATAACACTAAGTTGGATACAACATTTAAAATATGATGGCAATATAAAATACATTAGAAAAGAGAGTGTGATAATATTGGTCTGTATTTTTATATCTCTCCAAATAGTTGAATGCACTGAAATTAAATCCTGAAGTTTGCACTTAGTTTCAGCATGAGGTTTTGTCTTTATAAGATTAGGGGATTACCTTCAGGATGTTCGTTTACTGCTCAGCATTCATTTGACAGGTAGTTGACTCAGTTCTTTCTTAGATGTACTTATCATCGTCAGTACTTTCCAAATTGCTTACAAATGTGGGATATTTTCCATTTCTTGCTGCCTGAAACACCTCTGTGCTCTCTGTCCTGGGAACTGAGTACCTACAGCTTCTGTTCACTTCATCTGAAGATAACTATATTTAACATCTGGGAGAAGTTTGTGGGTGGAAATCTAAGTTGAATTACACAGGTAAAACCTTTTTGAGACAACTTCTCAACAAAAATATTGTGGTCTATTCGGATAAAAATGAAGTAATTTACATGAAGATTGTGATTAAAAGTATTAAATAAGTACCTCCTTAGCGAAAATCCACCGATCTCCTTCCATTACGTGGCTGAAAGACAAATATTTAATAAGTGCTCTATAAAACTTACGGAATATAGTAACAAAGTCCCAAACGATTTCATGTGTATAGAAATTGGTACATTTCTTGATAGTGCCATTGTGATTATCATCAAAAATAGACCTAATAAGTTATTGTTTAATCTCTATCTACCTCTGAAGGAGAATTATAGACTAAAATTTACTGCATATTGATTGAAGAATGAGTTGTTTATCCCATATGATTTTATAAGGGGGAGAAAGCCCTAAGCAAGAGATCATTAATCCTTATTCTGTTTGCATTTTCTTAAAATGTGCTTTCTGATTCTTGTTATTATTGCATTATAAGTGTTTGTTGCTATTGACAAACAAATACATGTCACTCTCAATGATTTTCTTTTCAGACTGTATACTTTGATATAGGCAGATTTTCTGCCTTTTCACTCTGGTGTTTTTCAGAAATATTTTGCGCTAGTGAGGGACTTGATACAACTTCTACTAAAGATGATAAAAAAGTCCTTCCAGGGCTTAATAAGGATTTGCCTTTTACTCTGGAAGCATGAATGCACCAAAGTTAATATTACCCATAACTTTGGCCTGTCATAACAGCGCTAAGGATCCAAGCGTGATACAGAAGAAATGTAACTATACAAACTTGTGGTCTTTTCATTACAATTGTAAAATAATTTAGGTTGCAAACAAGACGTTTAAGATCATTGAGTATAACCCTAGCCACATTCTTATTTAAAGCTATTAGCCACTTTCTTATTTAAGTAGAAATACTAACCAAAATCAAGGGAACTATTCAAAAGTCTGACTTGCCACCTTCTCAATTTCACTAAAGTGAAGTAAAAAGGCTCTATGGCATAAAAAATGGACACAGTAGATTCAGTCTCACGAGAATTTTTTGTATCTAATTTCTTACCTTACTGGTCAAAACACAAGGAAAATGGCAAGGTCAGACCTAGCGCAGTGTGTAAGCATGGAATCCTATTTATATCATGTGCAAACATACCCTGTTGAACAATGCTTTATGAAAATTTTCCAAAATGCCACATTTTCTAGAACTTTCTCTGACAATTAGATATGAAATAATCAATGACTTCTTAAGGCATAGCATGGTATTATGTATACAGAAACCTAGGAATATGATTACAAAAAAAATTCCTACTATGCCTTTATTTTAATTCAAGAAAATGTCAGGAGCAGAGCTGGAGAAGTCTTGTAGGGTCGAATGCCCTTACTGAAAAAAAGTTTCCTCAATCACAGTAATTCTTTCTGTAATACAGTGGTTTGTCTACTTTTTTTTCTTTTTAACTCTCACCACAAAAGAAAAATTAAAAAATCAAACAAACCATACCCTGTAGAAAAAGTAGCCTCTGCCTTGCATCATTCCAGGTCCTTGAAGTTCTTCCTGAAAAAGAAAGTATTTTAAATTATATCTACAACTGTAAATTACTACATACAAGAGAGGTTGTATGTTCCCTTCAATCCAGGGAAGTTTTCAAAGGAAGTAGGGTTTAAACTATACATCATTCTTGAGTCTTGATTTTAATTCTGACTTCAGTTTACCACATATAGCATTATATTCCGTTTCTTGCTGCGTGTAAAACATCCGTATGATTTTTATTTCTATTGTTCTTCTCATTCTAGCGTTACCTGGGTTTGAAATACCCATCTTGGATTTATAATCTGATCACTACTATAATTTTTTTATATTTCAAAAGGATAAAAATTTTTCTGTACATGGCCTTTTAAGTGTCTCATGGTATTTGTATGTCACTTTTTTCTACTTTTTCTATTCAATGTGTGAACAATGTGTGAAAATAGGAACAAAATAGGCAGCTGTTGCAAGGTTAAAAAATTCATCTAGAACATAAAAGGAATCAAGTGTACAATTACTAGTGAGAAATTGCAATTTATGTTAATATGTTATTTTCCTCTTACAGTCAGACACTTCTTAAAGATTAAATAGTGTTCTTGTTTGAGTTCATGTCAGAAGTTTGATATTAGAAAACAGCTGAAGTTAAGAATCTGTTGTTTTTGTAACACCCGCCTTCTAAACTTCCAGGGGTTTGGAGACGTTACAAAGAAATAAATACCTGCCGTAATAAATATGTATGTTTATTCACAAACCTGCATGAATATATGTATTCATGAAGATGTATGATTACTCAGAGTTTTATTTTAATGCCTGCCCTCTAGAAAGTATTTTGCCCAGTCTCTTAGACTGACTGCCAAAAAATGCTTGATCATATCCTATCAGGCAAGCTGTAGCTCAAGAGAAGTCAGAGCTGTGAAAAAATGTAGTGTTGTTCCAAATTGGGAAGAAAGAATTAATTTAATAAAGCATGTTTCCTCCTTCGCCCATCCACCTTTTCAATTTCTTATCTAGTCAGGGAGAGAGGTGGATACACAGCAGGTTCTGTTTTTCTTTCCAATATGAGGAAGGAAAAAGATCAGCAGCAAGATAACCTTTCCTGAAGCACATTCTGTGACACCGAGAGTTGGGTAGTCTAACCAAAACATAGAAGCAGAAAGGTATACAAGGGCATTTTTAGAAAAGCTAATGAATCACAAAGTGTGAGAACACAAGCATGCAGAGTTTAAGTTTACATACGTCCAGTTTGTCTCTCTTCAGTCTTCTCTCATTAAGATGAGGAACGAGTTGCAGTAAAGGATGCAGGACAGACGACTGAGAGGACACGAACACACACACATGAGCAACAGTGAAATTTGGCTCTTATGATGCAAAGAAAGTCTCTTTCTGCAATATTGGCTTATGGACCAAACATGCACCAAAAAAGGACTGGAGATGTTAATTGAGAAACTTATTTTTTTCAACATGTTGACTTGACAACAAACAGGTATCCACATTTATTTTTACACTACACAGAGTGATGGAGGGAAAAGCTATGCATCTTTACTAATTTACTTTACTAATTGAAAGTTCAGAACCATTTACACACTCCTGGAATTATTCAAACTTCGATCAGTCTCTGTGAGTAGTACTGAGAATATTTCCATACAGTATTCTTACTAACACTTCTACAATTTTCTACTATGGAAATTAGCAGCTTCAACCTCTGTTGTACTGAAAAGCTCATTTTACTTCAAAGTAAATGGCAACAAAAATTTTTGGTTTTTTGCTAGAGAACAGTGTACAGTAGAAATCCATTCTCAAGTGGCATTTGTAACCATGGCACTGGTCACTCTGTCTAAGCTCCAGACATGAAATTCCTTGTTTTCAACAAGACTTTAAGCTTGCAGACAGCCTAGTTAAGCACTGTGGCATTGTGTGCAGCCTAAGTGCTCACACTGGAAAAACACAACCATGTGGGATTTTGGAGAGAGGTCCACAGGGAGAAATAAAGTATAGAAACCTGTGTTCCATTAACCAATTTAGACCTTCAACTCATAAATGTAATTTAAAAAATAATGCATTTTTGATACAATACTTCCCACAAAAGTAATGCAATTAAGACAATTGTAATATATGGAGTAACCAGAGTTACCAAAGTGTTATTGTACTTAATAGGTAAAAAGAACTTGCTTATTTGTAGCCAATTCTGTGCTATCTGCCTAAGGCAGGCAATCATAGTACCTAAAAAGTAGGAGTGCAAGTGAAGGAGTAAATGCACATCCCAGCTGTCTGCTTGGGCTCTGTCTTGCAGCCAGTAGAGAGGGGTTATAAAGCTGAGGAATGATGAATCTCACCTAAGTTACTATCTCTGAGAATGGCTAGAAAATAGTAATGTGAACAGCTAAACCAAAAGAAGTGAGAAAGCGGTAATCTCTGGGGGCGGTGGCAAAGGTATTCAGGATGATGGTGAAGTGGGATGCAGTAACCTTTTAAGTAGGAGCAGCAGCAGAAATAGCTCATTTAACTGTGCCTTAATTACCATTAAAGCCTCCAAAGCAGCTCTAGCATGCAAACATTGACCCCAATATGAACAATATCACTTTCTAGGAAATACACCACATATTTCTGCAGAAATGTAAAGAACAAGGCAAAAATGGACATTGGCATGTAAGAATGATTGTTAAGAAACAAGAAAATATGAGTATGCTTAACTTTCTCAAAATCCTATGGGGCACAGATGCACACAGATAACAGAGTATGTCTGCACTTCAAAAGCAAGAATGGATCACATGTACTTGACCCGTTGGTTTATGACAATACTTTTAGAGCAACAATTCTTGGCCGTGGTTTAAACTAAATTTTTCGTTAAAAATATAATCCAAAGTCCAAGTGAGACTGAAATGTTGTTTTGCCTCCTACATATTTATTACATGTGCAAATGGATTAATACAGTTTCATTAATAATTAATAAAAATGCTTTACGAGTATCTAATAGTTATGGTCACGTTCTCATCTCCTGTAAGTCCACATTGTTTCACTGCCTGTGCTAAGCTCCAAAACCTGAAAAAAGTATTTTATCTCATCCTTAAAATTTGAAACTACGAGATTAAGATTCAGTTGGGATTCCATGAATGTTTGGTCGAGTTTGTTGGATTTTTTTTCCACATCTGTACAGTACTGATGATCCTCTCCCATACTATTAAAACACCTTCTGTACTTTAAACATGCAACTCCCAGTCCTGAGCTTGCTATACAGCTGGAGAGACTACTGCAAAAAGGAACGTTGCCTTGGTTTTACATACAAGCACACACGTACTCACTCACAAGGAGGTGCTGTGCCACTTACCATGATGTCTGAGTTGCCCGAGTCATGAGTCTTAGAATAATGAAATAAGAACTGTTTGAAAAAATTAAAAGTGGGGGTTTTACTACGAAACAGGGCAAGAGTGTTATGATTTTCTTGCCTTTTTTTAGTGTGATTGTAGGACATACATAGACATCTTACCCTTTTGGTGTTGTCTTTCTCATCTAAACCCTGTGGGAATAATAGTTGGTAGAGAGGCTTTTATTCATTAAAATAAAAAGAACAATAGATAATTTTGATTACATACATAATCTTTTCAGCACTGGGTTGAAATATCCTTTCTTGGCAGATGTATTATATGTCTTTGCTTATCAATGTAACTAATCATGTCAAGCTCTGTAGAGAGCATTGATTACTCTGCCCTAGAAGAGTTAGAAGTGTTTAGCAGATGTTCCCTTGTACATCCCCAGACTCTCCTAAGTAAATTTCTTTGTCTATTGAGAATTCATAGTTTTTCTAGTCTAGAGCAATAAAAACGCCTAACACGTTGTACCCAACCTGGAGGTTATTTTCCAAACATTGATGTATCCCTGTTGTCTTTACAAGGTGTTGCATTCTGGCACATAGCATTTCAGAGTAAAAACTGATGGAAATACTTCCAGCGCTGAATGACACTTTGAATACTGGGTCCTCAGAATTCATTGTAGACAGTGGCACAGTGAGAGATCAGCCTTCAGAAACGCTAAGCAGTCTTTTGTGTGTGTTACCTGTGGTTTCTGGAGAAATCCCACGACCAAAAAACAAAGTTCTTCCAGTGTACTGGACACCTAATGCAAAGAAAATGGGAACTCAGGTATCACAGTTCCAATTCTACTACGTATAACAAACAGTATCAGAATAGTGGAGTTACCTCTGTCTTACTCACCCGAGGTTGAGAATCTGTGGACAGGTAAGCAGAACATGCATCGTCTATCTGTAAGAGTTCACACACTTTTTTTAGGAAGTCAGAGTAATAAAAACAAGTGAAATATGTATATTTACAGAAAAAGGTAAGTGAAGCTAATGGCACGGCAAGCTTGTCTACTGTAAGGCATCCTTATAGGTCCATTCATTGAATACCTTGCAGTCAAAGGGGGAAGAAGGGCCTTAACCACATAAAAAAGGAAACAGCAACAACAAACTTATACTTGCTTGATCTGAACAAACATACGGATCTGTGACCTTTATTCCCTTACCGACCACATACCCCTCTTAACTGCAAACTCCTCAGACTAAGTCGTATTTTAAGCTATGGTTGTAAGCATCTGGGGCATGAACTACGAATTTGCATCTCTTCTGCAATACCTTTGAATTATACAAAACTGTGAAGGAAATGACAAAACTGAGGCAAGGGATTCAAAGATCAATCCTCAAACACAACTCTTTCAATTGGATTACAGCATCCCTGCAGGTGTTTGACACATGCATCCCTCGAGTGATTATATGTGCTGGCACATCCCATGCCCACCAGTCAATTTGTGCCAGCAGTTTCCTAAACACCACTACCATTTTTCTTCACCAGTCTTCACTTAGTGCTGTCACAATCTTGTCTTAGAAGAAGTACCGAACAAGTGATTCCCACCCATCTTCTCCCTACGGTTCATAACCTTGCATTAACTACATCCTCCTTCTGTTGTTTCTTTTCCAAGATGAAAGAATACTGTAATACTGACTGATTTTTTAGTGGAGTAATAGAGAAGGGATAAGAAATGGAATAAAGGTATTTGAGTTCATAGAAATAATACCACCAGTGCTGGAAGCTCTCAGTATTCTGTAAGGAAAAGTCTCCAACACTGCAACTGAAGTTGCACAGTTTAATAATGATGATAAAAAAGAACTTAAAATTTTATTAAATAAATTTAAAGTTGTATCAATAGTAACCTCCATCAGTATATGCTATTTTTTCATGTAATATTTGATAGTGTTAGATGAAAAAAAATCTTTGCCACTCATGTTATTCACAGGCTACATAAAAAACATAGTGGTTTGGGTTTTTTTTAACAGAGCAGGCAATGCAATTGTTCTTGCAATTTTATTATAGATAAAAAGCCCTAAATGGCACCCAATAGCAATGAAAACATTAAAGTAAAAAAGAAATTTTAAAAAAATAATGCATATCTGAGCACCTCAGGACAGGAGATAATTCATTTCTCCAGACACAATCTATGAGAAAGCATTAAAAGACATAGTGGGAAAACTAATAGCTCACAGAATTCTCTTTTCAAATAGGTTTTGTTGGTAACACATCCTCTCTCTTCTCTTCTTCCTTCATCTTGCATGTGTTTGAGTGTATTAGTTCAGCTCCGCTACTTTCAGAGTAAGAAAGCATAGAGGAAGAAGTCAGCAATGAATGAGATAAAATTAAGCTGAAGTAATTTTGGAAGATTATGTTTAAAAGAGTGCTGCTTCCTTTTGGGTATTGTTTGTGTTTGGGTTTTATTTGTTTATTTACTTGACTCAGAGAACTACCACAATTCAGTAGCAGAACAAGCCAGAGACAGCTTTGTGTTCAACACAGTGGTATCTTTCAGCTAAAACCTTTGCAGAAAAAGCAAGGGTTGAGGAAAAGCCACAGTTTCTGTTAATCCCTTTAAAAAACATTACTAGTTTCTGTCTTTTATCCATCTTCTCCAAAATTTTCTCTCCTGTCTCAGAAATGTGGCCTGAGAGTAGAAGATTACAATTTGCTTGGTGTTGGTGAAATAACATAAAGAAACAAAACGAAGTAAGAGACAAGTAAAGAAACAAAATACTTTGTAACTAGGTTCTCATATTTATAAACTCAGAGCCATTCCTGGAACATACAAAGTTTATTTAGAGGCCAGGTTTCTCCTGAATGATCCACTAGTAAAGTAGCAAAGGGGAAAGAATTATTTGCACTGTAAGAAACTCCGGTGAACTAGTATGAGTGAGTAATTGGGTTGATTTAGGGTATATAACTATATATCTAATTCTCTTTCCTTAGGCCATTTGCAGTCCAGCATAATTCTAGTTATAATGGTGCTCCTATTACGAAATTTTCCAAAATTTAGTATCTCATGCGTACCATTTTCTTCACTGAAATCAACAGGACCTTTGTCTTGGTTTCCAGTCACCACAGGGACAAATCTTACAGCTAGCAAATCTTACCAAGACATGCAGAAATGTATTAAACAACTTTATAATCCAGGATGTAAATAACTAGTTTTCAAAAATTCCTTATGGTTATCAGGATCTTACTTCCCAAGAGACCATTTTTTACCAGGAGATAAATATCACCAGGGCTCGTTTAAGTGCCAGTCTGGAAAAAGGTTAGGTTTTGAGTCACTATCTCCTATATGAACTATGGAGAGATGACAGTAAGCGGAACGTCTCCTGTGATGGTCTCAATCAGAAGAAATTTACTCTCTGCATCTGCCCCCCTGATGAGTCACTTGCTTTCCAATGTTATCAAAAGCTACTAAATTAAATGTCAACACAATAGTTGAAGGTTGCAGCAACACCAGGGCACGCAAGTTGCAGGATAAACGCTCTCCACATGTTATGCCCTGCCACTCCATCTGTTCCAAAAGGGCAGTGAAGAGCCTGTGTTAACACATGCGTCACAGTCCAGAGTCAAAACAAACGTTCATTTCAGAGATGAGAGTGCAAGTTATGATGCCAATCAGTAGCCAGATGTTAGAGGGGCTAATTGACACAGTACATTGTCCTTTACCGAGTAAATTGCGAGGCTAAGATAGTGCTGAACAGCGTCCCAGCCTTGTGTGCAGAGCAGAGGATGCAAGAGGCAAGACTGGATGAGCTGAAACAATTCCTGAGCATCATGTACAGACTATAAGCCCACCAGATGGGACACTGTGATGCTTCCAGGGACAGTGACTGCCTGGTCATTGGCAGCTAAATGACAACTGTTATCAAACATAGCTCTCCATTGAGACAAGACAATCTCTTCTCAGAATGACATCTCAACAATCAGTCCCAACATCCTCCTGAAGAAACTGTTCAGAATATCTGAAAAATTAGATATTTCACCTCTTTGCTGATGTCAGGATAGGAGACATACAGGAAGACATACCGGAAGAAAACACAGCTGAAGTCTGTGCAAGAGAAATACTGGATAGTGAGGTGGGACTGTAGCAAGGATGGGCACAGAAGAAATGGGAGGATACCACATGACAGATGATGCTTACCTCTTTCAACAGCTGCAAATCCTCATCTGATTCAAGTGCTTGGGATGGCATCGGTGCACCTGGAAGCACAAACCATGCTCAGCAAGGCTGTACAGCAAAGGTCATTTGTGTAAATGTCCCATGTCAGTGATACCTAATACAACTATTAACTGCAAAGTCTGAGAGCTGCTTGGTCCAAGGAAGTCTGTGATCCTGGATGTTCTGTGGTTTGCCCCGTACCGTAGTTTTTGCCTGCTCTGTTTCAGCAACACAGCAGGATGCTTCTTCACAAGTTCACAGCAGATACGGACACTCAAATGCCTTAGCAATACACAGTGTGGAAGTTACTTAGGTCTCACTGAGACCTGCTCAGAAAATCACATTCCAGTGCCTACAACCTCAAGCTTTCTGAGAACTGCTCACCTCCAGCGCATGCACTGTGAGTTGAGGATGTGGACCCTACTTCTTGCCTTCATGTATGCTACAACTGCAGAATTGGAGATGCGCTACGTAACGTACGATTGCGTATAAACAGTGCCCTTGATATGAGCATCGTGTTTTGAGAAGCTGATAGACAGTACATATGTAACTGGCTTTGTTTCCTCTGTCTTGCATATGTGACGTGGAAAAGCTTGGTCCCCCAGGAGATTAAATGTGTTATTAATTACATAATGATGCAGTGAAGCTGTGCTTTACTTGTGGCAGCTCCTTTCTCTATCTCTTCCCACCCAGCCTGCAGACCTGGAAGTCACTGTCTCAGGGTCCCTTCCAACTCAATGACCAGAACATCCCTCTTATCACATTGTTATTTTACCTGGCAGTGTATTTCTGATAGCAATGTATTGTTAGAGTCTCTGTAAATAACAGAAATGAGCATCACTGAATTGTGAGTACACCAGACACCACGCAATTGTATCAGTGAGGGGATGTGCTGTAACTCCCATGGGAGGGAAACTGCTGCTGGAGAGGGTGATGCTTTATCTATACTTGCCTAGCACTGCAGGAAACCCTTCGAAGCCATCTAATTTATCCCTCTGCCCAAAGCTGCTGCCCATGAGTAACACTTAACCAGTTTATACACTATTCTTAAAGACCTCAGTTTTACAGAGATTTTATAAACTCCCAGGCAGTTTAAATTACATGTGGTCACATTTTTTTAAAAAGAATTTAACCAAATTAAACAAAAAAGAGGTGAAGGTAGACCTAGCTAGAATGTCCAGTGAGCATGGTATAAATGCCCATCATGTTGTTTGTTTTGCATTTATGCCTAATCACAATAATCACAACAGTAGTTAGTTCCAGGCATTAAGGGATGGATTTCAAAACCACATTTTTGTACTGGCACAGACTTAAGCTGACTAGTTATTATGGATGCTTGCTTTGCCCCAAAAAGAGAATTAGAGGGGCTCTTAATTTCACACTGTGTAGAAGTGGGATTTTTTTTTTAATCTCTGATCTGTTCACATAACAAGGAAACTGTTCTCCAATTATTTGTTTCGTTTCAAGGAAAAATGCCAAATAAATTAAAGGTGCCACAGTTGACTTACTTTGTCTTCTCTTAAATTAGTGTATTCAAACTGGAGTATCCTGGTTGCAAAGAGTAGAACACGGCAACACTTCAAATTAGCAAACCTTCCCCATCAAAGCATTGCTTGCCTATCTCTGAACACCACTTCTGCCATTGCCTGGTTGCCAAGGCTTTTCAGGAAGAGCTAAAGAAATCCATTAGCATGAGTTAGTAAACCTTAGGGCACCAAGCAAGAAAGCCTGAATACCCTAACTTTCTCCTTTTCTTTTTGGCCTGTAGCATAATCTTCTGGATAGAGAAGATAAATTATTTCACCCACTCCTCATTTTCCTTTACCCTTCTCCACATATTCAAAAATGTTTATTTCATGTGCAATCCCATCTGTTTTGTGCACCTAGGACTGTGTTCCTCTGAGGACTGAGTGGTGTTCCTCCATCACTCCATCCAGAACAGGGCTGCAGTACCTAGAGGACTTCATTCATTTACACAACAGCACACACAGTGAAACATTAAGTTGTTTTGCAATATACACGAAACAACCATAGGGTGAAGAGGGAAAAAAAAAGAAAGCAAGAGAGAGAAGAGAGAGAGAGAGGAGGGAGAGAGGAGAGAGAGAGAGAAAGAGAAAGATTCAAGCTTGTGCTATTGAAGAAGAGTCCTATTCAAAGGGAACACGGAGGAGGAAATCCTTCTACAAAATCAACATTTTTCACAACCCATTTGCTCTCCTATCCTTCAATTCTGCCATCTTTAAGAAATTCAACTTCTTTCAAGGCAGTAGAATGCCTTGAATACTCCTCATCCCAGATGCGCGTTGTTTCATCTCCTTCTTACATCTTGTCTTCCCTCTACTGCTCTCCCTAAACAAGCTCCTGGCAATCATTTGTGTAAGAACAGTGATGAAATACTGTGTGCCACTGCCCTTCACTGTGCTCCTCTTCCTTCCCTCCCCTCTTTCACATCTTCAGAACTTATTTTTAACATCATATTAAGCATGCTGTAATTCGATTTCTTAGATTATCAGTGTTAAAAAACTACAACAAAGCAAAACAAAACCTCACAACCAAATCAAATCGCAGACATATAATACAAACAAGATGGAAATAGTCCTTTGTAATGTTACTTTGCAAGGTGTAAGCAGCTAACCTATCTGAGGTGGGAAAATACAGTAAAGAGAGCATGGTTTGTTAAACAGCCCATTAGATGTTTCCCAAGATCTCCCTGCTACTAAAATAGCAACTTTCAGGATTCCTCACCTGATGGATATTGCTACATGTTGGACTGCCAGAGGGCCCTAATTTTTCCTGCAGTTTTGTGACGCGTTGTTTCATCTCTTTTCTTACCTTTTCAAAATCGAGTAAATGATACTTAAAATTAAATCTCTTTCGACAAAAGCCTATTCCCCAAGCTGCTGGAGTGTTTTGCCAGGACAGAGTAAAACCTGCCGGGAACCGGGAAGAAGACCCCCAGATCAACCCCCGAAACCGTGCCCGGGAGCTGCGCCCTCCAGAGCATCCCTGCCCCGCTCCAGCCGCGCCGCTGCCGCCGGCCCGCAAGGCTGGCAGGCTGCGTGCCCCCTGCTCCCAAATCGTGCGCACAGCTGGCGGCGCAGGAGGGGGGTGCGAGCGGGATGCTCCTCACCTTCGCAAGCAGACATCGAGGAGGCGAGGAGGACGAAGAGGAGGAGCAGCGGGGACCCTGGCAGCGCCGCGCCGTCTCCTGCCTTCCTCAGGCTGCGCTGGGGGGTGGCCGCGGGGGGCTGGTGATGGCAGAGGTGTCCCATGTCCGCAGAGTGCCCGGCGCCGCCGCCCTGCCAGCCGCTCTTCTGGGCACGTCCTCGCTCCCTGCCCCAACTTTTTAAATGCCCGCGACACGTGGACGAGCCCCAGCCCTGCTCGGGGAGGGCTGCCCCGCTCCCCCAGGGGCCGGCGGCTGGTGACTCACCCCGCTCCGCCCCGCGGCACGGCCGCTGGAGCCCGTGCTGCCGCGGCGGGTGCCCCTGCTTGGCACAGACGCGAGGCGCTGGCCAGGCTCCAGGCCCTTTATTAAACCCTCTCCTCGAAAAAAAAAAAAAAAAAAAAATCCATGCTTTAATCCCCCGGAGCTCTGCAGGAGCCGCGGTGGCTGGCGCGGAAGGTACTGCTCCTTCACTGACGTGGGTGTTCGGAGCGACGAAACGGGAGTAGCAAAGGGTGCTCAGACACTGTCCCAGCCCGGTGCACTTGGGAGAAGAGGCGTGATTTAAAGTGGGGAAATCGGACCCACCAGCTGACTTGCCCCCAGCTAGCTGAACCTGGCAGTAAATCTCGAGGAGCTTGCATGTGGGAGAAACCGCCGGTGGCTGGGATGCGGGGCTCTGGGGACGCGCACCCCTCTGCCTTGGCACCCGCCGACTGGTCACTGAATTTTCTGAAGACTCCCCTGCTGCAGGGGTGTGACTGCCTCCTGACTTTTCCTATGCCTTAAATACATACACAATGTGTGTATTTAAGATGCTTATTATTCCACACCACGAAACAGAACTCAGTTATATGGTAATATTCAGCCATTAAAATCCTAATATTGTACTTAACAAGGTATTTTATTTATAATACGGCTGCAGACTTTGGCCCCAGTTGTTATTTATGCCCGTAGATAACGAAAGCAACCACATTATATGACAGTCAAAAACTACACAGACTTCAAAGCTGTTAAGGCACTTGGGCAGTTTAGTCCAGCCATCCCTGAGGCACAGCAAGCTCTGGCTTACCAGAGTGGCCACCCAAGTTTGCCAGTGCCTCCTGCTCTCAGATCCAGCAAAGGGTGATTGCCACTCCCAAGAGTGAGCAAGATGCTCAGGCTGGTGCTGACCTGCTCCTCATACCAAGCCCAGCACCAAGGTCTGACTTCGAAGAGCAGTGCGTGTCTGACTGTCTCTGCTTTCTCATCATTTGCTCCAGGAAGATCCTGCACAGCTGAGGTGCTGCTCCAACGCTATAGGGACGGTTTCAGGATACCAGGTCCCAATTTAGAGTCTATCTTTATGACTTGTTTTCCCTTCTTTTTCCATTCACTCCTATTTTTTTGCTTGGTTGCTTTTTTTCTGTAGAAAGAAATTAGTACATCACGGTCTAGCAATGAGACAATGGTGCAATAGTAGAGACTGTAATTTTCCAAAACAACTGGCAGTTCTTTTTTACCATTTCAGTGGGTTGTGACTGGGGGCTGAATATTGTGTGGTGGAGTAAATCTGCCTGACAAGACCAGTGGCTGTTACTGTGAAACAAAACAAAAGTTTGATTTATAGCCACGGGGTTGATGTCTGCTCTTTGCCTTCACCTTTATCAGTTGTATGTGAAACAAAGTGGGCTCTGCCACCCTGCACACTTCGATAGGCCATCAAAACTGTGAAAGCTTTGCCAAGCAGCATGCTAAGATGCTATAAAATTCTTTTAATAATAGAAGCATCTTCTCTGTCAGATTCAGTAACAAAGCAATCCTTTATATGTCTGGGGACAGAGCTAATCCTCGTGTCAACGGAGAGCCAGTTATCAGACCAGTACATAATTTGAAGAAGCCTGTATTTTGTATGTATGATTGCATTTATATCCACCTAATTAAAAGAGTTTTTTAAAAGCAGTCTTAATTGAAGGATTGCATTTAGTTCTGGTTTTCATTAATAAAAGCAGAACACATTTGTTTGAAGAAATTATCATAAATGGGGAGTCATCAGTGCTGAAAGGTATCTCCCTAATCTATCTTGATTCAAATGCATGAATCAGTGTCCCAAGCTTTAGCCTAAGGAAAGATTTAATTTGTTATGAATTTTAATTATTACAGTCTTGTTAAATATTTAATAGATTGTGAAATAAAATAAATTACAATCTATTATAATTTGAGCATAGGATACCTGTAAATTTTCTGTACCTGTTGAACGGTGCAGAGTGTTTTAAGAATACTGAAAAAAAGACACATCTTGAATTAAAGTTTAGTTTCAGGTGAAAGTGTTCCGGTTAGCCCAGAAGTTGCATTTTTGCACAGTGTGTTTTAGTATTGCAAACTGAAAAATTTTGCTGAGCCCACTTGCACAAAAACATATTAGGAGATTTTGAAGATGATGACAAAAAAATTTCCAGGTAGAAAACTTCTGGTCTTCCATTTGCCATTAAAAAAACCCAACTAGTATTTCTCTCTTGCTTGGATTTGTATTGCTTGATAGTCTTTCATCTGAAATGTGAACTTTGTTTCCAGCAGATTCCTGCTAATAGGCAAAAGCAGTAGCCATTACACATTCAATCCTATCTGTGCCACGAGTTACATTGTCTGAATCCTAACAGGCTACTCTCCTCCAGTACTTCCAACCCAGTATGAACTCCATTTCATTGCAGACTCTGCCTTTTTACTAAAAGCATCAGTGTAGTTTTGCATTTCCTGATACATGGGTAAAGCAAACTGATCTGGGAGTAGCTGTAATCTTCCTTGAAATATACTAGAAAAAACAATGTAACTTCTAACAAAAATGTACATTTGCACTAAGCTCAGACTATATATTATACCAAGATACTATTTCTACTGGAATTTGTGCAAATTTTGACAGAGCAAGTTCTCCGAGCTTGGATCTGAGTTTATAGGAAGCTTGCATGGTTTATGACAGTTACCTCTATGCAAGGAACTCACTGAAATTCAAGTAAGCATTCTTGTAAACAGGAGAAAAAATATGTCTTTGTCTACTGTATCTGGTTTTGTTTTGTTTAATTGCTTGATGAAATTAATGTTACACTATTGCAGGAACAAAACATATCCTCATTAAACAAATAGCTTGGAGGATGTTTTGGATGCTGTAATTAGCTTCTTTGAAATATTTATGTTCTTCCTAATGTTGCTTGAATAAATGTTAATTATGGCTAGTGGAAAGGAAATCAAAGAGCTGAGTATGTGAAAACATCATCTTCTCTGTCTCTGCAAAGGCAGGGTCAGGAGGTGCGTCACCAGGTCCACTCGCTGCATACATGCACACGCAGCCTGTGAAGAGGTCAGTGCACACTGGGTTTTCTGCAGCTTAAATTTAATAAAAATTATGAGAAATCATTCCTCCTACATCTGAACGCAAGCACTAGGGGTGCTTTTATCCATACTGCATTTTCTTGGCCAATAAATTCCAAATTTACTGGAGAGTGCTTGAAACGGCTCATTGCATGTGAACACGTGGATGTTTCTCACAACTTCAGATGGGTCCATTAGTAAATAACTTGTTAATCCTTCTCTACATTGGGCAAGTTGCGTACATGGATTTTGTTCTTGCTTGTTTATGTTCTAGGAAATTAAATTTTGTGTAGGCAAGTCTCAATAATTAATTAGTGGCTGCTCAGACACTGGGCTCCGTCAAGGTATTCTCTTCTTTTATTACTAATAATGAATAGAAAGTTTGTGTCAGAACAGAAGAAGATCCATGAAGAAAAGACACTGGAGTCTCAATTGAAGAGTAAGCATCTCTAAATAGGCTTTTATTACAGTGTTGACCTAACACAAAGAGATAATCACTCAATAGCAGTCTTTAGGGATGTCTCCCTACAAATAGAAAGCAAACAACTAAACCCAAGTCATATAGGGCATGATAGACCCTGTATTTTCTCCAAAAATTCCTTTTTTATTTTATCTAAGATGATGCCTCAGCTCTTCCTTTACGAATAAGTAAAAGATAGATGACTCTCTAATGAATTAGATATTGCCTGAACTACTGGAAATGAGGACAGAAACCCCAGCCCCCATGCTAAGAGAGACTCCACCAGGGAACTGGGATAGGACTGATTGCAGCAAATGTTCAGGGCTCTCTTCAAAAGTTACAGAATGTTTTGCATAAAAAATTCCTTGTGTAAAAGAGAGATGGCTGAGCCCTTTAATAGCTAAAGAAAATTTGCTCAACATTTGACAGTAACTAAATTCAGGAAAAACATGATAATATTTCTAAAATTGTGGCTACCTGTAAATACCCCCAAGAAATGTGTAATTTTTATGGACTTGCGTTCGTTTTAGAAGTGGAACAGGTCACAGATGATAAATCTTTCTCCACCAAATTCACATAATTTTCCATATTTTCCACCAGCATTCACCATTTATTCTATACAAACACAGGACTGGAAACAGAAGATTCTATTGTTTCATGAAGTCCTTATGACTGTAAAAAAAAATACAAATTTCCATTCAAAGGAAAGCAATAATTATCTACTATATTTACTATGTAAGAAGTATGGTCACATACATTTTGTTGAAAAAAGTTATTCTTCAAGATAATCCCATCTCACTTTTATCTCATCAATATTTTTTTCAGAATCTACAGGTTTTATTAACTAAAAAAACCTTAAGCAAGAAAATAAAGGAGTGAAGGTAGATGACTAATAACACTTAGAAAATGTCATTTTCTCTTCCACACCCCTGTGAGATGAGTTGGTTTCACAATGGGATCATTTCTCTTATAATGAGAGACAAACTCGTATTGTGACCTCACAGTGGTTTGGTGTCTTTTTTTCACAAAATGCACATAAATCCAGCAGAAATGAATCCTGAAAATTTGGTTTATAAAGTTCAGATTTTGCCGAAAGGTTTGAATTGTCATTCGCTTCAGAAAAAAAAATATGTAATCCAAGGCTGAATTTGGTACTCTGTCTAAACTCTAGTATTTCACCAAAAGTTCCCTCCCAGCTTGCTACTGAGGTACAACTGATGCCAATTGCAGGAATTTCTTTGCATGGGTGCATCATGTAAGCACTTGCTTGAAAGTCTGAAGGAAAAGACCATAAGGAAATCTTTTGGAAGAATGGACAAAAATCTTCTGAGTGTCTTCCAGTCTGAATCATTCAGAGATTCTCTGCCCCAAGTGTTAAGCAATGGGATCCCGGTGGTCTGCTGTTTGGCCTGTTTATCTGCTCACTGTCTTCCTAAGACCAGAGCACTTGGCTCATGTCAGATTTACCTATAAACTGTATTTTTTAAGAGAGCAGAAAACTGAAGGATAATTCATAGATTTTGTTATGACAAAATATTCGTAAACAAAACCCCAATCCTACCATTGCGTTCATTCTCGCCCCAGCACCACAAAGCTGCTCTTACTGTGGGTTAATCAGCAGGGCACCTTACTGTACAGGGTGTTATTTCTGTACAGAGCCTGCAACAGGTTTTTTTTTTAATTCTACCAACCACTGAATGCAGAAGAATGCCAAAACCCATTGGTAGATTCCTTGCCCTCAAAACTCAAGAAATTTCTCTTTTCTTAGTTTTAGGTTTTTTGGAGTCTATGGTCTTGCTAGTTTCAGCTCTGAAGTTTAATAGCTAATAGAGTTTTCTGTGCAAAGCTAGATTTTGGAAAGCAAATTCCTCTATTCCCTTCTCTTGAGATCCACTGCACTGCAGCCATAAGCCTGTACGGCAGTGTCTTGAAAACTAGGTATCACGAGCGGGGTTTTGTGAGGTGTCTTACCTGTCTAATCCGAGACACCATGACCAGACACGTAAACTTTTCAATGGCTTTACAATAATGAACTACAACTTAGGAATCACTGAAACTTTTTATACACACCGTATTTCTTTATTACATTAAAAATGGAATAGTTTTCTGTGCAGATTGATCAAGTACGTCACTGATGATCAGCTCAGCATCCTTCCGCACTCCTTCCAGATTTTGTGGGAAATCCTCTCATTATAAATGTGGCTGCTCATAGTCCATGATGGGTCACACAGTTACCTCCAGGAAAAATGGAAGGTGATTTTCCTCATAAAAATCCTACTTAGCAGGAAGAAACATTTGCAAATTATGAATAGTACAGGTTATTACTACTGCTATGAGTGGCAGTTCTCCCTATAACAGCAAATAAAACACAGCTGTGTGCACCACTCCTGCACTCTCCATCTCAAACGACAGCCCTGGAGTGAGTAGGATCATTATTGCTTATTCTTACCATGGAATTGAGCCAGCAAGGGCTACAAAAAGGACAGCAAATTAGTATTTTAAGATATTATAATAGGTTAAAAATAGATTAATGCCAGGAGAAAGACATGGCTTTGGCTTTGTTGGTTTTTTTTTAAATACACCTAGACATTTAGGACAAACTAGTTTTAATTGACAGGAGAACCATGCAACTGTCATATTCTTCAGGGAAAAATCAGTCTACACTAATGAGATTTTTCCTCCTAAATTCTTTTAATTCTGATTCCATATTGCTGTCTTCCCAGACAAAAGAACTCAAATATACACACCATCTACAAAAAACCTCCAGTTTTACTGATGACATGAGATTTTTAAAAAGCAATTATTTGTTTCTGTTGGTGAATATGATCAATGAACGCTGCAGAAATCAAGGATGACAGAACAACTCCAATAAAACTATGAAGTTGGGAGCTCCAATAAAAAACAATAAATCAATTCAAGAAATTAATGCTTAAAAATACAGATTTTTTTTTTCAAATGGGCTGAAAACTGACAGCAACTTATGAAAAGAAAAATTATCAGCCTAAAACACAGCCCCTAAAATGGAAGAAGGCTGCAATGCATAATACTACATAATAGGCAAAAATATATACTAGGTCAAACTGTGTCTTTTCTTGACATGTGATGAAATTATCAGAAAGGAGTATTTAACAAATATTACTAGAAAGGACATTGTGTAGGGGTTAAAAGGACTAGAACACACTTCTCTCTCCAGAAGATAGATTATCGTTTCTGCATGCATTGGCACAAAGGGGACATGTAAAAGTTATTTTCAGGCTCACCCCAGGCTGAGTACGTTTTTGTAGAATTATGTAATGTAGTCCTTCCCAGGTGAAAAGAGAGCACAAAGCACAGTTAAATCAAAACAAAAACTGTATGCAACTTTTCTGCAATAAAGAAATTGAGGCAGAAAACAACCAACTTTTTCAGTCAGGTCCAAATCTACTTTTGATTTACATTCTGGTGATGCCAGCATTAAATGGACTTCCCTTTGAGATTAAAGTCCACAGTGCTGCTCTCCTAAGTAATGATCACCATAAAAAGGCCTAAGAATTTCAGTCAGGAAACTTCAAACTTATATAGTCTGAAATCTATTTATACTCATTAAGTAACCAAAATTGCTTTCCAACAATTTTTGACATTTAAGGTTAGCGTCATTTAAGGTTTAAACAAAACAAAGTTTGCCCGAGCTTGAATCACTATTCAGATTAATGGGATGCTTGAAAACAAAGGTTCAAATAATAACAGCACCCAGTGACACATAATCCTGGGGTTTTTGTCCTTTCTGGGCAATCTTGTAATAACGCAGAGAACACGGGCAGCCATCAGCTCCATCAGGAGTGACCACGTGTTGATGCTTCTGAGCTCTCCTTTTGCTGGGCTTGTTTTCACCGTGGCAGGTTTTTACTGACAGATCAGCTGAATCTCATTACTTCAAGGAGACATGCTTCAGGAAGTGAACACCTTGAAATGTCACGACCTTTCCCTGACAAGAAAAAAATGTCACCAAAGAAAACACACTAGAAGTGAAAGACAGAGACCTGGGATCACAACTAATGAAAACACGTTTATCGCACTATAATAAAATAATAGACTTTTAAATGGAAATACGATTTCCACTTGAATGGCAGGTATAGAATAAGTACAGTGGTTTATCAGCCTCTTGTGAAAGAGCATCTACTGCTCTGTTACCCTGGTTTGTCACAAGTGAAGCAGAGAACTAATGGAGCTACACTAACCAAACTGAGACTGAGCCAATATTCTGTTCTGGAAATTCTTATTCTAAAGCTACAGCTGCAGTGTATGTCAGGGTTGGAGAGCTAACATTTCACTAGACATTTTGCTAGAAATATATGACCTGACAGCTCCTGATGTTAGTAGTTCCTTATGAGGAACGCTCTGAATCTAGAGACAGCTTCTGATTTTCAAAAGTATTGAAAGGAAAGAAAAATTCAGGGGCTCTGTTGGCACGAACTACACAATTTGCATATACAATATTCTATGCTGCATATAGAGTTTTTCTCCATCTTTCTCCCAAATAGCAGTAGAAATTTTGGAGCTGGTGCAGCAAGGCAATGAAGCACCAGCATTGTCTTTCCTTAGTGGCCAGTACCAGCTCTGACATCTTAAACTGGAATTTGCAGTATGTGACTCAAAGGTGAACAACGTCCTGGGCAGGTATGTGAGAGCAAGGGCCACTACAGGGTGAACTGCCCTGCATTATGAAATCAGCTTTTCATTAGGCAGTCATCACCATGTGCAGAATGATGCAACATGACCCAAAACCCAAACTTGCGAAGCTCAAATGAAAAGTATTATTTTTCACTGATGAAAGTGAAATCCCATAGAAGTTACAGGGAAATATTTCCCAGTCTAGCTGCCCAGACAACTTCTGTAATCATTGAGGAACACAATGCCATGCCCTGCTTCCTTTCCTGGAGTATGTTTTTCTGAAATTTCATGTGCATTTTCCAGTGCCATGGACAGAAATATTTGTGTGGGATAGTACTTCTAGAGGAGCAGATACCTAAAGAGATTAACTACTCCTGGTGTCCCCCAAGAAGGAAGGTAAAACAAGAGTATGTGTTACCTGCTTTTCTCAAAACCAGAAAACAGAGAGCTAGAAATTATTCATCAGAGGCCAACGAGGACAGCCAGCAAGGTTCGAAGGCCTTGTCTTGGTTTCAAAACATGGAAGCATATACCCTTCCCCACATCAGCTAAAAGAGAAGACCACAAACCACCATGCACGCTCAACATTACTTGGCTGTAGAGAACAGGCAGGCAAAAAGAGAAGCAGGGGATGAAATACCCCTTCCTTCCCCTGGCACAAGGCTGTGTACACATTCAGGAGGCTCCTACGTGGGAAAGAGGAGCATCCCCCTCTTTTTGCTGTATCCAAGAAGGCTTGAAGGGCAGGAAGCACTGAGGAGAAACTCCCTGTAACAGATGACCTGGTTGCCTCTGCAGAATGACTGATCACCAACATTTGCAATTTTCCCCTTTTGGATGGCATGATTTCATGACTTTCTGTCCCAATCTTCTGGCCTGTTTTGGGATCAAACTGCTAATTTTTCTGTCTTTTCAAAGTTTGATTCAGAATTGGGAGTTGGGATATCATCTTCCACAAAAATTAACATACTCCAGACATTTTGAATTGATTCAAATCATCCTGCACATTTTCAGATTAAAGATATGAAAAATTGTAAATGCCTCTGTGTGTTAGGCAAACTTAGAGTCTTTCCTAGCTGAAGGATACATAATGCTCATATAGGCTTAACTCCATATACTGTGGGTGACTCATTCTTTCCTCCTTTTTAAAAATCTATGTGTTGGCAACCATCATAAAGCAGCTGTAATATATATGTTATGCCTGTGCAATGGGTAGAGTACCTAAAACTAAGGATACTGCTTTATGATACATTTATTGTTTGAAAATAAACGTTCTTTACTTTGAATTTTATTGGTTCCTGCCTTTCCCCCTATTTTGGCAGCTTTCTGCAGCCCCAAACATATAAGTCTTCCCTTTGAGATTCCTTGATATGTGTCCAGCTATGTACGATTCTTTGATATATCTACAACTGCAGCCTTCTTGCAAATCATGTCACTTTCATGGTAGGTGAAAGATTTAAGAGATTTTTGCAGCCTCTGTATCTCTTTCAGTTTATCAGTCCTGATTCATGCTGAATTACAATAAACAGAACCATTTAGGAAAAGATCTTTGAGTCTAACTGTTAGCCCAGCACTAAACTGTGTCCCTAAGTGCCACATCTACACAGCTTTTAAATGCCTCCAGGGATGGTGACTCCACCAATTCCCTGGGCAGCCTGTTCCAGTGCTCGGAAACCCTTTCAGTGAAGAAGTTTTCCCTGATATTCAATCTAACCTCCTCAATGGGCCTTACATAAAGATTTCCACCATCTGAGGACAAACTTTGTTTAGAAAAAAAACAGCCTTAGAAATAAGTGTACCCAGGAAGCATGAAAAATTATGTTAAAGTCTCTAACAAATCTATTGCTTTCTCGCTATCTCTAATTACTCACAAGTCTTTCTTAACCTTGCAGTAACAACTCAAAAACACATCTTCCTTCTTTTGCTACTGCAGACATATGGGGTGATCAGGTTACTCGTACATCATCTCCATCCCAAAAAAAGTTAAAAAATAACGCCCCTGAAGTCAGCTGATTCTAAAAGTCAAGCATGAGTTGGCATCTCTTCTCTGGGCAGATCTAAGTCTTTGAAATGCCTTTTCTAAGGGCTGCAACCTTTGCCACTGTGGCTCTCCTTTTCTGAATTGCTTGATGCTCCTCGCGTTGTCAAGGAGACAGTGGGATGATCACAGTCCAAACCCAAGGAACTCGAACATCATGCTGTGTTCCAGACATCTAAAAAGCAGTAGGCTTGTGATGTAGGAGTTTAAAATGAGCTTTTAAACTTCAGTTGTATTTTCAGATATGTAATACCTGTGGGGAATAATGGTTGGAAACTGGGGTTATAACAATATGCATTCATATACTGTGAAAGAAGTGTGAGCTCTTAATTTCAATCTAGAGAATCACTACACACACCTATTACAGAACAGTTGTTTTCTTTCTCATTCTCAAGATGCTCCTAAGGAAGCAAGTCAGTGAGCTTTTAAAAATAATGTGTCTGATGAATTTTTTTATTCCTAATACCTTAAAAAAAGATTTTTTTTAACTTTTTTTTTTTTTTTACTGAAAAGAAAACAAATTTTAAGAAATATGAATCACTTTTGGGTAGGAGGAACATGAGAAAAAATATTCTTGGTTTTCTTGCAAAACTTGTCACCTTGAATTAAGGTTTCCTTGATGCTGCCTCCAATCACCCCATCCAATCAAGTGGATGTAGGAAAACTTCAGCAATTTGTTCATCTTTACTCTTGAAATAAATGATAAATGTCAAGAAAAGAAAGAAAACAGGTTTTAGGCAAGAATGTTTAGAACATCAGGGTGTGAAAATTTCTGACTTCAAGGAGGCTGCATTATTATTGAAAAGAAACAGATTATAACAAGAAAAGACTTGAGCCATTGGTCTAAATTTATGCATGGAGTAAGTGTGGATACCCCAATACTTGTTTTTCCAGATTTATACCAGATCCAAACATAGTCCAGTGTTGAAGAAAACGTGGGGGTTTTTTAATACTACCAAGTAATCTCGCACTTTCACACCCCATCATTTTCAAGGATACCAGCTGATGTGATGCCAGCCATATGAGACAACGCTCTGGACTGCAGAAAATCAATTTTAAAAAATTGAACTGAATAACATAGGTACATGGAATGCTGGCAGTAGAAATTAAACATAGTGAGAGATGAAGCATTCTGATTAAAGGAGTAAATTTGTTGTTAAATAACCAATGGAGTCCAAGATCAGCAACTGTTTTCTGCATTAGAAAACAGAGGTGGAGTATGTTGCCCCTCCTTCTCACTGCTAAGAAATTAACTGCTTTTCCTGGTCAGCAGTACAAGACCAACATGTACCAATTCCCACCGTGCTGCAGGGATTAGGTGACCACACTGCTTTCCTGGTACCTTGGTACTGCAGGAGATACTTCCTGTTCATCAGCCTGTAAATGGGGGACACTGGAAGGCATCAACCCCCACTGCCTATGTCCTGCTGAGAGAAGATTCTTCAGAGCTGAATAACTCCGTGTTGCCTGGACAGCTTTTCTTGACCTCCAGCAAACCTTGCTTTTCCTCTCCTCTCTAACCGAATGTCAGATAATGATACGCTGCAAGCAAGAATTATCCATTACAAGGCTTCATGACGGCTTTCAGGTAACTTCCAAGGAAAGGAAAGGTACATGTGCCTTACCTTGATTAGCTAGGAGAAGATTTGTAAAGCAGGTATGGCAGCACAAGCACTGAAGTGATTGTCAATATGGCTGTTCGTAGGAGTTAGCAGTACTAATAGCGGATCTAAATAGAAATAATAACCATTTCCAGCCTGCTTTGAATTTGTTTATTTCATGATATCAACAACACACATGAAATTTTAGTAATAACCCATTTACATTTTTAACAATTTAAGTTCTTGGTGCTGGAACTGCAAAACACTTAAGAACAGCACAAAACTGTAACTATGAGTCCTCACACTAATGTTCTCCCTTTTTATGACACCCAACCAAACTGTTAAATATTTAACAGTGTAATGAGTAGGAGTGTAGAATAGGACAATTTAATCTCTCTTTGCTTGGCTAAGATGGCTCTTTTGTTATCCTGTGCATGGTTAGCAGTTGTGTATTGTTACCCAGAACGGCAGTCAATGAGTTCATCTGCACGCTTCTCCAATAGCCCATTTTCCTACAGCGCTAAAGGCCAAGTTTCTTTCAGATATTTTTCTCAAGTGAAGAACAAATGTCAGGTTGACTTAAGAACTGTTATTTTCTTAATTTTCCTTCTGATGGGTTTTTTTTTTTTTTCCAAGCTAGTTATGGGATTTTTCTCCTAGCTAGACAAATACAATTTGTCTTCAAAGATAACCCAACTATTATAAACTACCTCCCTGCAACTTGCTGTGCCACAAATGTCTCACACACAGGTTTTTAAATTTTGTCTCCCTCACTGGTGCAAATGGTTGAATGTACTAATGTGTTACTTCAAGCAGCCTAAATATGATACACACGAAGTGGTGACACTACAAGCGATGCCCAATACCTTAAGCATCCCAAGATACCTTTTTTTTCCAAAGAAACAGTAGTCCCTTAGGACCAGCTCTGCTGTAGCTTATCAGCTAGCATGTGTCATTTGACTTCATGCTCCTCTTTCCAAGTAAGAGGGGAGGTTAATGCACTCAGCCACAAATCATGCAACGTGTAACACAGCTGTGTACAGCAACAAGACATTTGATCCTAAAGTGATAAAGGGTTCTGACATACCTGGAGGCATGACGCTCCTGAACTGATTCTGACAGACTTCTCTCTCACTCCTCCTCCCTTTTGCCCTGGAGATGGTCAGCAGATAAAAAAGGAATAGAAACTGACCACCACCTAATTTATGAGAGTAATGTGAGCAATTTTCCATCCTTCAAATACAATCCCACACTGAAAGCTGTAAGTAAATCATGCCGTATTCGGACATGTTTTTAATGATGATAAGAATATTCTAAATTATAGATGATGAAATCAACTACAGGTTTACACTGAGAGAAAAGTGTACTAAAGTCTCATCCACTCCCCTAAAGGCCCAGGGAGTTTGATATGCTATGTGAGAGGGTGTTTCAGGGGAAAAGTGTCCATTGAACATCCTGAGATGCTTTATATGGCCTCATCCATTCTATACTTAATACTTCACCACTGGAAGTCTGCCATAGACATTCATTCCCATTAAAATTTCAGGCTTTTGGTCCTTGTCAGACTATGAGAGTAATCCTAAAACGGTAATGGTGAATTCTAAAATTGCCCCTATAACTTACCAGATGGCCTGGAAAGAAAAAAGGCTTTGGTAGGAACCCTGGAGGCAGAGAGCAGAGGGCTCTCCTGGGGCGGAGCAGTTGGACCTGGGCTAGAGCTCATGTGCTGTTAGGGGCAGGAAAGCCCTGTTAGCTGGGGAGATTGTCTCTCGCGGTCCACAGCTAAATACATCTGCAGGGCTGATGTCTCTTAGAGGGCTTTTGGCTCAGGGCCCAAAGGCCCTGGGCCAGGCTCCCTGGAAAAGCAGCTGGATTTGGAGAACTTAGCAGAGGCTGTAGTACAGCTAGGATAGAAATTAGTGATATAAGGACCTGACCAGGGCTGTGACTTGTTGGATAATCCTGAAGTGCCCCAGGATTACGGGGCTAAGGCTGCCCCCACACCCCCTCCAAACAGTTAATGTGCGACAGTTCAGCTGAAAGAGTGCCTTGCCTGGGAAACAAAGTGTCTTGGATAACAAAATACGAAAAAGCCAGTTTCTGCTGAATTACACCTGAACCTTAAGCCTAACCACTGCATGAATAATCCAGAGCAAATAATCTGTCTTCAATTTGGCCCACATTTGGTTTGGTAATTTATTCCTTTTTTTCTGCTACAGCTCAGAGCAGAACGTGGCCCCCAGCCTGATGAATAATAAAAATCAGACAGATGACAAGGGCAAAAACAGTTCTGTTCATACCAGAGTAGAAAAGTTGTCCTGAGTTATTTGCCCTTGAGCTTTTCCTTCACTGTTGTTGTTGCACTCCCATGTTCACACTGTGATACTTCCAATGAATTTACCTCCAGTAAACAAGCAAAACAAAAGATCTATACTTTGTGGAACCATCAGTAAAGTGCTCAGGTTTAAAAAGCTTTCTCCCAAAATCTGTATTTCAGCACTACCCAGCCACCTGCCAGTGTTCAGAGGTTCCAGAGGAGCTGTTTTACTGCTGGCTTTCCATTTGCCTAGCCTGGGAGAGCTGCTTCCATGCTTTCCCTTATGCTACTCCCACACTGGGGGGACACACCGGGGGCTGGAGGTGTCTCGCTGGGTGGGAGCACCACCACAAGGACAACCCATGGAGCCCTCTGTGGCAGGAGCCCAGACACAGGAGCAGCTGCCCCAGCAGCTGCCCATGAAGTCTGCACATGGCAATCACTGACACTCCTGTTGCTGCTCACCCGTCATCATACCTCACACTTAAGAGCTCTTCTGGCACGAGCTTTTACTCATTGCATGAATACTAATTACAGCATTACACGCAAAATAATTGAAGTTGGTGTAATACTTCCCCACTTTTCCAGCTTTGCCCTGGAGCTCAGAAAGCCTCACCATGACAACTCCCACATCTGCCTGCTCGGCGTCTTTCTGGCCCAGGGTAAAATTGGTTTCTCATAACAAATGCACTCAAGCACAGCCATAGAGCTGTTAGCTTTACTTCAGCAGGGGTTTTTAATATTTTTAAAAAATTAACTGCTATGTAATCACAATCCTAAAGTCAAATCCTAGAGCACTTAGCATCCTTATTAGCACTGTCTGAGTAAAGGGTGCAGGTAGTTGTTGTGAGAGTTTCTCCAAGTACATCTTGGGATTTTTGACATCTAAGCTGTTTAAGGATGTGTTTATTCCATGGAGCACTAAAAGTTCCTGTTCTGGCTGTAGGAGCCTGACCCTCTGCTAGTGTCCCTGGCCAGGTTTCACTTAGGTCCCACCCTTCAGGCAGCAGAAATGAAGAATCAGTGCAGGTTTAATTTTCCTTGTGGATTCAAGGCACAGCTAAGGTACATACCTAATTTTGGGAGCCAGGAAGGACTAAAGTCATGAACTTAAAATGCTCATGCAAATCCCTGTCCTGTTGTACAACATGGCTTGGCAGTGCAAGTCCCCAGCTGTAGAGAGGACAGGGGCTGACATGGACTAGAACTACTGGAGGATGCAGTGCAACAGACTCAGCAAAACTACACAAGAGACAGCTGATATCTTCCCAAAGTACACGTCCACACGAGGCACAAATACACCACAGAACCACCAGGCAGGCTGGATGTGTTGGTGTAGTTTACTCCAGGGTCACCTTCTCTATGGACATCTGCAGACCTTACAAACACATAGCAAGCGTAGTAACTGTAGCACTCATCACTCAGTCTCTCCTGAGTGTTATTCCAGGCATGATCCTGTGGGATACGTCAATAGTAAGAATATTTTTTTAAATTACACAAATCTCTCAAGCTGCACCTTCTATTTCTAGAAGCATATTGTGAAAGGAAGACTCCTCAAGCCTATTCCTTCAAGAGGCTCTTTAAAAATCTCATCATGAGAAAAACAGTATTTTACTTTATTTAGTTCTCTCTTTTTCAATTGTGCTATTATCTTTGGGGGCACATTAATGGGTCATGAATGTAACTTTCCTCTTGCCCAGGTTCTGGCAGTAGATTTGCCCAAAACCCCCTGAAATTTCAATTCAGTATTTTTTGAGTGAGAATCATGAGGGAAGGGGCATTTCCAACCTCTGTAGCCCTCATTTCATGGTATAAAACCCCACACCAACATGTATAGCCCATGGAAATAGACAGTGAAATAGGAGTATGCACAGATTTCTAGAGTGTCTACATTATACAACACATTCTAATTACAGTACAAATTCATTTGTGTGACAACTAATTTTAATACAAATCTTTGATTTCTTGCTTTGGAAAAAGAAGTAATACCTGTGTTTCATTACATTTCCACTTTTCCCACGTCCTTCAAACCTAAAAAACCAGTTTGTTCTTTGAAGTATAATTAAAATAAAAATAACATCCTGGAAATCTCTACCTGAGGCTAAATAGTACTCTGCCAAGTCCTTCAAATTTACAATGAGAGCACGTATTTAACTTCTGTTCATTTCTCTTATTGCAAGTTTAACCTGTTTCATTATATTCTTCCCAGATATAATGCACTTAAAACATGCATGTCTGGCCTTAGAGGAACCCATGGCTTACCACAGGCTCAAAATTATGAGGAAACAGGCACCTCTGCAGTGGTGCATGAACTTCTTGGTTAGCTCTCATCACTTTCAATGTGAATTTCCAGTGCTCAATACAGCCAAGGTGTAAAAAAAAAAAAAAAATCACAACACTTTTCCACCTAGAAAAAGAAAAGTTGGCATCTGCACCTGAGTGAAACAGAGGGCTACAGCATGCACCTCAAAGGCCAACTCTCCCCTGAGCCTGGCATTCATTTATTACGAGGCTTTCACAAGTCCCACTTGGTCTTTCCACAACAGTCCAGTCCAGTGTGCAAACACCAGTGGGAACATTCCTGCTCTGCCTTTGCTCCCATGCTCAGGTGCAGAAAGATTTCAGATTATATATTGCAAGATTATATTATTATCTCCTGCCTAACCTGCAAGATGTAGGATGGTGTGGTAGAGCTTGCCAGCTCTAAACCTGTTTCCTCACAAATGGCAACCTTTCCATTTTCATTGTGCTGTTATTGGGACTGACAATATTAGTGACATTAAATTCTTCTCCAGGCCTCTTCAGTTTTCTTTGTGCTCTCCCAGAAAAACACACAAGTGAGTGGTTCAGAAAGACTCAGTTCTCACATCGTAAGAAATTGCTTCTGTTTCCAGTTACTGTAATTTCATGACTATTTTCACTTAACACAGGTATTTTGGTAAAATATCTGCTGTTTTCCCTATAGTTCATATATAAACACCACAGTTTACAACTTCTACACTTACACAGGAACACTTACAGTAACTTTGCAAACTACTTCTAGTCAAATGCTGATCCAACTCAAATATTGCTGACCTCCACAAGTCACCCCAAATTCCACTGACAATTTGCTCTGGCAGGATGGTAGTCCAGTGATTGCCTGAAGCAGATTTCCACAGTACTGCTTTGAAATAAGTCAAAACCTGCAGAGACTGAACCTCAGGATACAGTCTGAGGAGAGCCAGTGAAGACGGAGGCTACAATACAGTTTAAAACATATTAAACATCATTTACTCTTTTATCTCTGACAGCACATAATAGCAAACATGATATAATTGCAAAATCATTTTTACTTGCCAAGTAGCAAATAACTCAGAACTCCAGCAAGCCATTACTGAAATCTCAAACTGCATGTGGAACATCTGAGGTGTTAAACCAGCACTGCAAGGTACTTAAAGTAAGTGTTGTGGTTAGGAAAGTATTATGACTCCCTACAGAGATAGGTTAAGCTAATGCTGGAATTAGATGGAATGGAAACAAAGAAAGTGTTGTTTTGAAGCAGGATGGTTCCTAATTTCCCTTTCCGCAGTGATTGCCACAGTGCAAAGGAGGAAAAGTGAGCCTCGAGGGTGCATAAAGGTATGTAGACTGGTACAACAGGAGTCCAGAAGTCATGGTTCAGTTTGTGGCTGCTGGGCTGTGCAAAGCTCCAGGCATGCTCCCTTGGGTGCTTAAGGACTGAAATCAAGAGGCCAGGGCAACCGTCCAGCCACATCTTAGTCCACCCTGCCAACTCTTCCACCTGAAAGGTAAATACTACTAAAATAGTAGTACTGTGCTGGGAATTGCTGGTTTTAGAAATCTGCTTATTTTTGTGCTTGTTTCAGCTGGAAATCCCTAGGGACCCCTAGCACACGCTGACCCATGGTGTTTTGGAAAATGAGAGCGACCAGATAATTAACCCCTTTGCCCCCTGCTGCTCGGTGTGTGTCTGACACTACACTTGTTTATGTTCCACATACCACCCATGCAGATGTCAGCACAGCTCAGCACACACGTCACATCAGGGGCACAAGCACCACGGCTTGGGCCCAGAGGTGAACTGGACAACATTCCAACCTGGGTGAACTGCTGGGGCAAGCAAATGGAGTGGTTCTAAATGGAAAAAGACTTTCCAAGAGAAAAACCCTGCTGTTCAAGCCCTACCCTCATCCATGCTGCAAGCTCAGAGAAACACAAGCTCTGTCTGAGATAGTATGCTTTTGCCTTGTGATATGTATGCACTACCAGCCATCACCCCTGAGAAACACCTGTGTGGTCAATCATCTTTCTCCTTTGTTTTACTGCCCATAAGGTCTTTAGGATATCAATATGAAATAATTCAGTATTCATTTCATTCATAAATAATTTGTTGTTGATTTAATAGCTGTGTCTCTAGACAACATCTGTATTTAAACCTCTATTAAACTTGCAATTTAAAATTGTAGTATGCTAATGCCTGCCTTCTTTTGAATTGTGGGAATGTTGAAAAGGCTGCAATTGTTTTATTTTCCAGGAAGTTATTCTGATGACATTTGTTATTTAGAACCAAAATGATTGACATAATATTTTTGTTAGAATATTTGGATTATTTGCAAAACCTGCTTTTGCTAGTTTAGCACAAGCTGTCTTAATACATTGAACTGAGGCAAGTAATGCAAGTTTGGTGTCAGTGATTTATGTAGCCAATAAGAATCAGACTCACAAAAGTCTTAATCAGCAGAGTCACTAAATGTATAGAAAATGCATGAAGCAGATAAATTACTTTTAAACCTACATGAACAATCTGGAACATTTTCCCAGGTGGTGTTTCTGAGCACAGAGTCTTCATTTCACTAGTGCTATACTAGGATGAGTGAAATGAAAGTAAAATAATGAACTTTGATTTTAGCCGTAAGGGATACTAGGAAAAAAAATCAAGATGAAGAATACAAGTTTCTATAAAGTAGTTTGTGGGATTTCAGAATTAAATCTAGCAAAAGTAGCAATCACTAATTCAGATTTATTTGGTCTTACTTGAATAGCCAGTCTCTGCTGTTTGAAGATCAGCCATCCATAACCTCCCCATGGTATTTGCTGGAGCAGGACCATAATCTGTAAAATCATTTGCATTCATGTGCACATCACACATCTCCATGTAAATGTAAATGATTTTCCACAAGCACACCAGAGCATCATCACCTCTCACTTCACTGAACGTGAAGGATCTATTCACCAAGTAAGTAATCCTCATTCTTAATTAATTAATTAATTAAGAAATTAAGTGAAAAAGGCCTTGTACATCTCTCTACCTGTTTAATGATGAGTTTGGTCTTTAACATGCTTCCAACCTTCAGACCAGCATCCTTTTCACTAATCAGGCTCTCTGTTGGGTGGATGTTTACCACGGCATGTGCCACAACTCTGGATTTGACAGTGCTTTACTGGCAATTCTCTTTTCAGGAATAAAAGTTCATTCAGCTGCCTTACAAATGTGTGGAAGATTTGAAACAAAAAGAAACCATCAAGAGTGGTTTCTGAGGAACACAAAAATCTTTTTCTAGATGTTGTCATGTATTATTGGTGTCAAATACTGCCTACATTTGCATGTGCATTTGCCACCATGTGGTCTGTATTTACCACAAATATAAGATCCAGAATTCTACACTAATCCAATCAGAGAATTGACAGTGTGAGAGAATTAACAAATCTGCATTACGTATCTATAGACAAGAGATAGAAAGATGAAGTATGTTGCCATCAGAACAATATTTTCTTCTGTCTGGAAAATGATGGGGTCATTTTAAACTTAATGAACCCCTGCAAGGAACAAGTACTCATTTAGAGACTGGTTGAAGTAGAATCAAATGAGATGATCATCTATGTTCTGCAGAGACATTTTGCTGATTAGGATAATTTGATTAGGATAATTGCTTTAGTTTGAAATGACAGAAAAATTACATATATTCTCCTGAGCCGTCAGATTTCAGGCCCCATAAGTTTTGTTAGCCAAACTCACACAGGGTTTAGGGAGGAGCTGTTGTAACTTCAACGGCTGTGAACTGCAGAGGAGAATTTTTAGTCTTCCAAAAGCAGAAACTGGTTTAACAATGCAGTAGCATGGCATTTCTCAAATACCTCCATGAGGCTTTAAGAAGCCCTGCACTTAAATTAGGAGTGGAGGAGCGAGTGCAACACATGTGGAAATGTGCCACTGCTCACTGCACCTCTGGCTACCATGTGGCATATCCTCACATTTCAGGTTTCAGGAGCAGGGTTTGGTGGGGTACAAGTGTAAGGAACTCTGAGACAAAAAGGCTGCTGTTACTGAAATTAGTGTGGCCCCAAGGAAGCTGTCTGCAGTGTTTGCCAGCAGAGCCAGAACTTCTGAATACTAACTCACATCTTGAACAGTACAACAAGAAGCACCATCTACTATAAAGCCGGTAGGAAAAGCCATGGTGAGTAGTGGAAGGAATTGCTCCACAGGCCATGCAGGAGGACCTAGGACAGTGTCTCAATGCACTGCCATTATTTTCAATCCTGCAGTAATTTTTGCCAATGAGGCATCCATCACCCAAGACCTAGTACATGCATCAAACAAACAAGGGCCAGGGTTGAAATACATGCAGTCAGAAAGAAAGTGATAGTTTTAGGGGGTTTTTTGCCTGGAATATTTATTTTAGTTGGAAAGGGCTCATTTTTTGCAAGCAAAACACTTGAACTTTGAAAGTTAGAAGTTGCAAAAAATCCCCAAACCAAACCAAGATTCAGGGAGAACAAAGAAACTAAGAGAGGATACTGGTGGGCATATGCAATCAAGTAATACAAGCCTGGCACCAAGAGGGTTTTCAGACTTGTAGACAGGCAATGATAATAATCTAATGAATTTTTTTTTTTTGGTCACAGCTCTCCACTGTTCTGCACTTGTTGAAAGAAGGAATATACTATTAGCTTTATGTCAGTCTTTGTTCATTGAGCATATTGTGTCTGTGCTTGTGTGTGTGTACGAACGCTGCAAAGAGCCTAGATGTCTTCTCTAACAAACAGTAAGATCCCAGTCTCTTTTCCTCCCTTTCTCACTGAAGTATTAGTCTCTGGAGCAGGATGAAATACCCACAGCATCAACTTCACCAAAGAGCCAGATTTCCATTTAAAGCCACAGGAGACTGTATGTAGACAGTATCTCTAAAAATCCTGTTCATCAAGCCTGTATTTGTTTTTGTGAAAGCAGTCAAGATTACATGAAAACAAAACATTCCCCAGATTAATGAAATGCTGAGCACTTCAAAACAATTTTTCCACTCCAATAGCAAGCAAAGAAGTTTGCAAACTAATTTTCCTAAATGCATGTTGACAAGCTTCACAAGGGAGAGCATTTTATTATCTTACTCCTCAATAAAACAAAATCGCTTTCAGCTTAAAAATCCCCACAAATCTGGCTGACAGCAATCTTGGTGACATTCTAGAGGATACAAAATGCTATGCAGTACAACAGAGGCCACTGCTTTCAGGGACCAACAACCAGGTGCGGAAATAGCTCCTTGTGATCCACTTTGTAGTTCACATTGCAGCAGCAGCAGCAGCAGAGCTCAAGTGCTGCAGTTGCAGCCCTAATTCTACAAGGGTACGGATGAGATGCCTCTGTGTGCCGAGCCCTGGAAGGCTCTCAAGAGAGCACAGAAGGAGTAGGATCACTGTCAAAGCCTGGCTGGGGGTTACTCTTGGCTTGGTAAGCCATTTTTTTGACTACATGATTTAGAGTATAAGAAGCCAGCTACATTTCTGACTGTAAATTCCTGGTTTATCTGGCGAGACACATTGAAAACAGTCAGCTTACTTTAATTCGCCAGGTATTTCCATGTCCCAGCCATGCAGCACAAAAACCGAAGTGGCTTTAGATCCCATTCGCTGTAGCATTTTATGATAGTGGGAATATACCTTCCCTATCGTACCATTAACCTTCTTCCTCCAAGGCTTTCTCTATGAGGTAATGGTCAAATTTTCTGATTTTCAATGTGTAATAGTTGTACTATTTTAAAAATTATTTTCTTGATAATGAACAAGCTATATCCCGCTGTTTAGTACTAAGCCGTCTTCTTAAACATCCACTTTGCTATACCTTCACATACCTGTAGAAAACCTTACGATGAGATCTCTGCCAGCTAAAAAGCATTACAGCTAGTGTTGATGAAGATACTTGGACTAAAAACCTGAAGATGCCAGGGAAATGAAAGGCATATGAATTAGAAATAATCTCTAATCTCAGCTATTCCAGGTATGCGAAACATTATAACGAATATATGCAAGTTGACCATCAGATTCAAATTATTATTCAAGCCCTATTTTTAAATGGTTCAGGAAGAAATAGGTAATACCTGTAAGGGTGAGGAGAGAGGGGTTGCATGATTTATTTTAATTTATTATTTTTGGGGGGGAAAATAGTAAGCAATGAAGGAAAAGAAGGAAAAATAGTGGCATGTGCTTTTAAACTATTGTAGAGATGCAATAAAAGGGAAGCCTGCCTGGTTTAGTAGCTGCCTTATTTCTAAAAGTTTACAGTACAAAACTGGATATGACAACTTTCTAGACACCCCCATTTCCGTGTTTATTTAAGAGTTTAAATTTTTGTGAAAATAATGGCAGAGACCCTCAGGTTAAAATCTTCCTCTACACTGCTGACAAAACATCTCAAGAGAGGCTGTGCAGTTTCACAGGTAAAAGAAATATTTTGTAAGGTGATCAAAGAGCACAAGGCTGGGCACAGGAGAGGAGCTTATTTGAAAACACGGCTTTTGAAATTGTTGCTGGCAACACAACAAATCCTCTAGCAAGAACATTTTAAGTATTTAAGGGGGTAGACAAGGCTTTAACTATTTCCGTAGCTTTGTAATTGCATTTAAGTTAGTAGAGTTGTATGAAGAGTCTCTGGCTTCAGCCATGTGCCGATGATGGGGAAGATCTGCCCTCACTCAGAAGTTCTGCTTTCACCCTTTGGCTTTCCAACAGAGCTGTTGCTTCCCAGAAATGCTGCCTGCTGTTTGATCTGCATGCAGCACCTCATTACCTCTCCCTGCCTGGTCTCTGAAGGCACCTCTGGCCAGCAGAGAATGACACGGTGCTGCCATTGCCTATTAAACCAATTGAGTAAGATGTTAAAGGAATAAAGTGTTTAAAATATTCATTAGTTTTTAGCAGCACATATATCTTCTTGATTAGCTTTGTCACCGGATCAAATTAACAAGGTTTTAATGACAGTTAGTAAGTGATACATTCATTAATTTAGGAAATGATTCATTTTCTCTGACTTTTTAAATTCTCTTCTAATAACATAAATTCTGGCATGGGTTTTTCAATTAGGCACGATGTCCTTATTTCACATAGTGTAATACTGCAGCTTGAACACCAGGATAGCGTGAGTACATTCAAGCAAAAAAAAGTGATTAATTCCATATAATTGTGTGACCTATGAAGTCAAGTTTTTATTTTACAAAAAAATTGTTTGTTCAGTTTTGGCTAAAGATTTTTCAGCACATTTAGTCTGCTTACAATTCTTCCATACCAACCTAAAATATGCTTAAATATCACTTGGTTAATATTATTTCTTAGACATTTTTACATATGCACAACATCAGCACTATACAAAGAAAGAAAGAAAGATAGATAAAGGAAGCATTAATCATATTAAAGAGACATTATTTCATCATTACCTGGCTGGATCAACTTCCTGTCCAAATCAACCAAACTGCTTACATTAGTACCAGGCTACAGCTCAGTAAAACGTATTTATTATGATTATGTATTTTATCAGTATTTATGCAGAAACATGTAAGAAGGTCAAGCTAGCACTCTCCTAGTAATTTTTAAAACACAAGACTTTCTGTTTTGAAATCTCCAGCCTAAGAAACTTCAGTCTGGTCTGTGAGCTGCAGGAACTGCAGGAGTCCATACAGTTTTTTTAGATCAGGTTATATGAAGAAAAAAGTAAAGGTACAGTACTAGTTACAATATTAGCAAGCAAATACCAGCCCTATATATTGAAGTTGCTGATAACCCAGAAAATTCATGCTTGTAAAAGACACTCTCCCTTTCAAATGCTGTGGGGTCTTCTATCAGCCTTTAATCAAAACGTGAAATCTTAGCCATAAGTCCTGGCTCTAGAAATTTACAGTGCTTCCCAGATGGCTCTTGAGGTAACATCTTGCCATCCCTGAGAAGCTCTTTATAGTTAAACAATCTCTAATGATTGATTACTGAGATGTTAGAACTACTTCCAGCTTTCAGTGACTGTTCCAAGTCTCAGTAGACAGATGTAGCCATGTGACACTTCTCTGTGGTTTTGCTTTCTGACAGATGAGCAAAATCCTGCACAAAGCTATGCAGAGGCTGCTTTATAGGAAAACCCTAACATGGAAATGGGGGAGGTCCTGTCAGCCTAAGAAACTTTAAACCTGTCAGACTTTCATGGCTGTCAGACTTTTCATCAGCACTGTCAGAGCAACCCTCAGTACTGTGCCTTATAGTGGCTTTAAATGCACCTTCTGGAAAGTACGTGTATTTAATACACTCACTGATATGACAGCGACCATTTGAGCTTCCTGAGATAATGCTTGTTCCTGTCCTAGAGAAAGCAAAAAAACCCCAGAAATTATTGGGAGCAAAGCACTCTCCAAAATTACTTAAGGCAATTTCATGCCATAGGAGTGAAAGAAATTTGTGCTTTGCAAACTGCAAAAAGCTGACTTGAAAGCAATTTTTAAAATATATTTTTCAGTTCACGGTAAAATTTGAAGCCTTGTGAATAGAAACATAGTGTTTACATAGCTTGTTAGAAGCCATATGGTACATGTTTCAGTCATAGGTCAAGTTTTTAACAGCCTGTTCTTCTGTGTACTCTGAGCAATGTAAAGCAGGAGCAGATTTACTGTGCCAGTAAAGCCAGGACCAGCAATACAAATCCAGGAAAAGGCTGGCAGTATAACGGTGGCACGTCAAGGCAGATAAATACAGTAATAATGCTACAAAGCAATTATTTTCTGAGCTATTAGAGCTGGATGCATTTGCACCTAGTTGTTAAAAAATTCTCCCTACTGTTTGAAGAAAAAGTATTCTTTTTTAATATTTGATTGTGTTACATTTCAGTAGCAAGACTCTGTAATATCTCTACAGGGAGCAGTGTACTGGAGAGGCTCTATTTTTCTGAAAAAGGCACTGCAATCTGTTAAAAATGAAACACAGTTTTATGCTTGTTAATAAACACCCTATTCTGCTCCAAAGCATTGGGATGAGATTTTATTTTTACTGAAATAGAAGTGAATTGTACTTTTTAATTGGGATTTTCAGGTCTTTCTGTAATACACAATGCAAATAGCAATTAAAAGTGAGCCTGAAGTGCAGAGGCAGTGCACACACTTTTGGTTGCCTTTGCTCAATGGTGTGAGAGGTTTTTGCACAGACCTCCAGACCCCCCAGCTTTGTCTAGACTTTGACCTACTTTGTTTTAGGTTTTGCTTAGCTTTGTAGTAGTGTGTGGTGCAAGATGTACATGACTGCATATGCTAAACCTATCCAGTTTAGTACAATTCAAGTTTTATAGAGATGCCACAATAAAATCCTCTATGTTAATAATTTTATCTATCCCAGTTTTCCCTGTGATTTACTCTTTTCCAACTGAGCAGCAGTATCTGGAAATTATGCTGTCATATGGCAAATTTACGGAGATCTGCAAAGGAAGGACCAGTGTACTCATAAGGTGCTTGATTCAATTCTTTTTCAAATCCAGAAGCCACAAAAAATTTAATTTTTTAGGGCTTCTGTCCTGCAAAATCCAGACTATTTTTTTTCTAAATTAAATTGGACCCAGGGAAAGGAAGAAAATCTCCCTGTAAAGATTAGACAAATATGAAATAACATTAGAAATGACTTGCTAAATACTTTATGAAGTCTAATTTCATGATACATCTGCAGCTTAACTAAAACTGCATTGCACTGCAAAGAGAGGGCAACTCAATCTGATAATTTTCCTGGTGTCTTACTTTGTAAATGACTTCATTCTTGGGGCAGGATGTGAGGGTCTTTAAAGCAAAAGGGAATCAGCAAAGATTGGTGCCAAGGCAATTCTTCTCCCATATACAGGGTAAAAAGGGAGACTCTGGGTGTAGAGGGACTACAGGGAAAGAGGAGTGGCTTTTTTAAGGTGTCAGTATCAGAAGCTCAGAAATCCTGGGTGGGAAAAGCTCCCATCTCTTCTGGTCAATTGGGTTTTTTTCAAAAGTGAGATAAAATCCGGGAGAGAGTGGGAAAGGACAGCAGGGAAACATCTCGCTTTGGCATGAAGAATGGAGAAGGATTTTCAAACAGCATGCAGGGAGAGGCTGATCCAAGGCATCCTTTGTAGGCCATGGAAATGGGATGAAGAGCCATCCCAGGAGGGGGCAATTATGTCTGCAAGACTTCTGAACTGAAGTAATTTTGTGGTTTGATTCTGATGGCCAGCTTGGTAGTAAGTGAACCAGGTGAATTTAAAGCGTCTGCTGTGAAACAACAGCTCAAGGCACACATTTGCTGCAAAATTATATTGTTTCTCATGTACAAACTCTCACACACACTTACCTGCAGCTCATTCTGTAATACAGGAATTAAATACCCATTTTATTCAACTAGGTGTGTAATCGCATCTATTTGGAGGTTTGCACAGCTGTGGATGCTGAAAAGCTGCTGGCAGAGAAAAATCCACCATTTTGCAAGTATTCTGTTAAGTCCTTGGTTTCAACACACCAAGCAAGATGGTTTTCTAAACACCTTGCAGGTGTGTCCTATTAGGAGCCAAACAGGTGGTGTGGGGTCTGGCCAATCACTTGGAGAGGTGGTTGGACCAGGGACCAATGATCCCTGCCATAGACCAATGCAGGGATTATATAAGGCCTGCCTGTAATTAAATAAAGGGGGGGGTTTATCATTTCCCTCAACTGGAGCTCTGACTTGGACCTTCGTTTTTTTCTGTGTCGCCTGTGCTTCAACTGCAACACACAGCCTTTTGGATAACCCGGCCATGAGGTTACCATCCAGGAGCCTCCTAGCTTCCAGCAAGACAACAGCATGGTCAAAGCTGTGCTCGATCATGCAGCAGGGAGTCTGTGGTGTTGTTGTGGCTTCGGATGAAAATTAACTCTCTCCTAGCCACAACCACAACAGATGTATATTGGTGCTATCGAAAATACAAAGACTTTCTCACTGTATTTGAATCCATTGACTATGGCTAAGTCACAGGAACAAATTCGGTAGGACAAATGATATGTGACATCTTCCATCACTGAGATCAGGAAGCAATATCCTATAATTTCAGGCATCAGCTAAGCAAGTCTCATATGAATCCAAGCAAAGTCATATGTAGGGGTTGGCTTGGCCACACCTGCTGCTGCCAGAAGGCAGTTCTGTTGCCTCCTTTCTCAGTACCATCCAGATGGATTCAGCTGGGTGTTTGCTCTGCCCGTGCTTCCAGCCAGCTGCCTGCAAACGGTGGGCCAGAGGCCACGTAACTGCATTAGCACTGACTGTGCCTGTGAGGGACAGAGGCACCCAAGCCCAGCATGGGCTGTCACCAGCAGCTCCCGTCCTCCAGAGGCAGGACACGTCAGAGCATGGGGACAGTGTGCTGGCTTGAAAGCTCAAGTTCCTACATAAGTTCCTGAAGACAAGGTCATTAATTGCTGAAGGCTGAATGTGCGCCAAGCCATGGTTTTTCATAAGTACAGCTATCGTGAACAGTTCAAAGTGCTCCACACGGTGCATACAAGTATTTAGATTCTGTTCTCTTTTCCTCCAAGGACAGGGCTAAGTTTCTGCAGTAGCCATGAGGGGGCAGAGTCTGGAGCTGTGTGGGCATGTACAAGATGTTTTACTATTCGGTATCATCTTATGTCATGGCCAGGCAGTGGGGCAAAGGGACTCTCTCGCATCCTAGGTCCTTTTTCCAGGAGAGCAAGCAGCGAATGGAGGGGTGGGGTAACACTGATCGCAACTGAAGGGACTGTCTAACATGAGGTCATTGTGCAGATCTGTGAGCAATTTTTGCCTGTAAATCACCCTCTTTTTGGTATATTTTTGTTATTTATATTGTTGCTGTCACTGTTCGTTTTCTTATCTCATTGCAGTTTCCAGTAAATTGCTTTTATCTCCACCTGTAATCGCTGCCTCTTATGTCTCCTACCAGAGGGGGGAGGAGAACGACTGTGGGAGGGACGGGGCACTGAATTAGGGAGTGCTGGTCCTAAACCATGACAGATGCTTTTCAGGTAAAATATATTTGGTGGCTGTGCATCTACCATGGAACAATACTTGGCGGTGGTCAGTTTTACTGCATAGGTAGATTTCTGCCCGTGCACAGTCAAGGATTTTAAGCATTTCTACACTTTTTCCATCATTTTAAGTGATAAATAACCTTGTCTAAATTACTTACAATTACTCATCATGACAGCATAGTACAATCAGATGAGATATTGGTTTCTCAGTAAAATATTTCATAAAATTGTCAAATATGTTATTACATGAAGCATTACACTTTATGATATGAAAATAAAGTAGTCAAATGAAGATAAATATCTTAGCATAAATGCAGTAGAATAAATTGAATGACAAACAAATGTTGAGAATAAAATTGCCTACTTTTTGTACTTATTGGTTATATCTAGCAAAACAATTGTCATACTGATGTTTTTGAAAGCAAAGTCCCTTTCATTTAGAAACTCATTACAGAGCAAATATTTTAAATTTTCAAATAATTACTTGAAGTGCTTTTATTGATTTTCAAAATGAGCGAATGTTGCAATAGAAGAACACCCACACAGAGAAACCAGACAAAATTAGCTCCTGCCTCAAGTAATGCTTATCTTAAGAAGAAAAACAGTCTACATTTCCTACAAGTACTTCCACTGTCAGAGAAGTGAGCTCTAGGAGACCGTTCTCGTGGTCAGCTGCACTCACTTTTTAGAAGCACATCTTATTTTTGCTTGGATTTGTCTAGTTTCAGTTTCTGATCACTGTGATGTTTCCCGTGGGCAGCTCACACGTGCCTGTCACTGGTTTGCCCAGGTGCAGGTGAGCTGTGACGTGGACGCCAAGGGACCAAGCCTGGCTCTGCAGGAAGCCAGCCCAAGCCAGCCCACCAGCTCAGGCCACAGCTACAAGGGCTCATCTCACTCCTCCACATCTCTGGGGGATCCTACTCTCCCTTTGTTTGAGACAGCAGCACGCAGACTGGGTTTTCCTGTTCTTTAACCATTCCTGCAGCTCCTCTTTCAGGCTTTCCAAATTTTATTATTATTCCCTAACTCAGGTCTTGATATTCCTCTGTTTCACACATTTGCAGATAAATATTGGCTCTTCTGGCTACTTGTCCTGTAGTTAGCAATGGGATTTCACAATCAGTTGGCTTTCCATCACAAAGCTGCAGCACTTGCAAGTTTTGTATTTCCTAGGATGCTATGCAACAGCCTGTAAAAATGTCCTGCCTACTGTAATATCTATTTGTGTAACTATATAAAAATACCAAAAACATGTATTCAGTTACTCAGTGCTTTTTCCCAACATCTTTAGATTTGGTTGCTATCCTAACTTTTGCTCAGACAATACTAGTTGTCCCAAGACCTCTGAAGAGAGGATACAATACCATATTCTCACTAAAATTACTCCTCATTACTCCAAGAATTAAAATTATTTCTGCATTACCAAAGAAAATATTATGTGAACTTATCTGAGCTCCTCCCCAGAAGAGAAGAGAAATATGTATTAAGCAATTCTGCCCTTGGCAGATTAAAATTAAGAATTCAAGCAATTGCACCTAAAGTTCTCCAGTATCATCATGAGATAATTCAGACGAGTAGAATTCCTTCTGCTCTTCCCAGATTTGTTCACTTTTAACTTTGCCTTTCAAAAAATGTCACCTATTTTTTGTGACTGTTCCTAAACTCTTGCTTTATGATCTTCAACGATACTTCTACAGGAACATTTTTTTAAAAATATCTGGATTATGGTTTTGGTATCTCCTAAAATGCACTTGAGTGGCTGCTAATTGTTATTTTCATTGTTCCGTTCAAATCCTCTCTCCACCTGATTTTGCTAACATTTATTCTTGAGCTTTTGGAAACCATTCCTTGTAAACCACCAAGTACAACTGTTCTTCAGAATGTTCATTATGCAGGTCATATTAATACAACACATAGATAGTAGACACCAGCACCTTGAGTTTTCTTCGTATCTTTGTCCTAAGGGTATTCAAGACCATTTGCTACAGAAAAGCAGACTGAAGACTTAGAGTTAACCAGCTAATAATTTCCTTGATGGGACTGAAGTTAAATATCATAATTTCTTAGCTAGGAAATATTATATAACTACAGTGAGCAATGCTGATGCCTAGTGGTGAAGAATGAAATAGAGCCACAGAATCTTAGAGTTGCTAAGGCTGGAAAAGTTCTCTGAGATCATTATGTCCAACCATTAACCCAAAACATGACAAGTACAGCACTAAACCATGCAGCCCTTTTATTTGGCCAGGTAGGAAGGAGGTAATTGGTGAATTAATCAGGACAAGGGCTATTATTGTCAAAACATTTCTTTTTTCTGTGTGTGTGTGTGTGTTTGCAAATCTGTGTATGTCGGAAAAAAATGGAAAATCTCAATTGGAAAAAAAATGCTGGTGAAAGTAGACAAGGACACAAAAAATTCTGACTGTCAAACAGTGGGATTTGAGAAAAGGTGAAAAATTGTTATCATGAAATGAAAACGTCTCTCCTCGTGAGAAACACTGGTGACAAGCAGATGAATTGAAAAATCAGTGACAAATAGATATATGACTTTCAGCAAGGGAAACTGCTTGAGAATGAAAAAAAAAAAAAAGAAGGAATTTTGCCACAAAATGGCGGATTTTACCGAAAAAAGGAAAAAAATTTGAAAAATCAATTTTTACCTGTCCAAGTCTCAGACTGACAAGGACACTGCCACCCAAACTCTTTGGAATAACAGCAAAATAGGATCCATGAGACCACAAATTTCTAATCTTGTTACTGCCAAGAGATCACAAGACCTTACCTTTCCTTTGTGAGAGTTTTATGTATAAACAAAGAAAAGGGGAAAACCCCAAAACTTTCATTGGCTTTTCAAATGGAAGCTTTGCAAAATCATTAAATCACTGTCTGCTCGAAGCACTCGGACACGGATAAGCGTGAGTTGAAATCTGAAAGGGATGAATGTATAGAAAACACTCTCAGACAACTCTCTTCTCACTTCCCTCAGGAGAAATGCAGATGCTGTTCAAAACTCATTATAAGATATTAAGCAATGTCCACAGACAGAACTTACCCTGGGAAGGGGCTTCCTACCCCCTCCAGCACTGCTGTAGGCAAAGCAAAGCCTGAGCCATAGGTACCCTCCGAAGGTGCTCAGCTCTCGTGCAGGTACCATGGTGCTGGAGGGACCAGAAGAGCTCTTGGTGTCACACAGGTCAGCAAGAGTGCTGCAAATCAAGTCCTCCAAGGATCCAGAAGAAAAGCTGTCCAACAAGAGGCAGCTTGGTGGGTGGAGAAGCACAAGCAGGAGATGAGATTGCACATGTGTCTTAATGGGCATTTGAAGTTACCTGCACTTGAAAGTCTGGAGGCAGATTGTACAGCTGTTGAGTTAATTCCCAATGACAGTGTGGACAGCATCCCTTTATTTTCATTGAACTGTGAAGATACAAGCCTTCCTTTTTTAGATAAATACCCTTGTAAGTTTATTGTAGCACACGCTACATGAGTCAGCATCATTCATTTATCAAGAGCTGAGGCAGGTACAAAATGCAACATTAAAAGTTTCATGCTGAGGTCATATATTACACCAGATTTCCTTCAGGAGCAACAGTGGTTTCTGCTATCAACATAAATATCTGTATTTAATTACAAAATCATTAGGATTTGACAAGTCCAAATTATCATACTGAGGTGATGAAGTGGTTAATGGCTGAATCATGTGAGAAATTTATACAAACATGTATAAAACAATTTTTTTGTGAAAGAAACTGCTGTCTACTGAAGTATGAGTATATAACTGCAGTTCTTCGATGAGAGATATAATCATGAATACCCATTTTTGTGTGTTTATATAATGTGTAAAAATCTTTAAAATACATTATTCAATAGAGCTGCAATTTTTGTTTAAAATATTTTATTCTGTAGGGTTGCCATTTTTGTTTACATCTACTTTCAATAGACTTAGGAAAATAGAGAAAAAACACAGACAATTCAGATATTTGCTAATAAAATACCACATCAATTCTAAGGAAAAAAAAGTCACGTCAGCGATTGTTTCAGTTCCTGCTCCAATGACACCATGAGTCTTTTTAAGAGACCTCAGACAGCGGTTTTTTGCTTCTCCCTGCCCGGGCTGGGTCCGTGAGCGATCAGGCAGCACCATCTGCTGGGCATTTTTTCGTCCCTGTGACATCCGCTCACCTTTTTTTCTGAAAAAAATTGGCAACCAGGTGAGGGCAGAGCAGAATCAGCCGAGGTTTGTGCAAGATCAGGCAGGTTCTCATGGGCCCTAATCTGTTCCCCCGTGTCTCTTGGATAGTAACTTCTTTGCATCAATTAACTTGTCTAAGGTTTATTAACTAAAAGCTAATTTTTGTTCAGTTTCACAACATTATTTCAAAAGAATCAAGGTCATTAAAAAATAATAAAAATTTAAAATAATAGGATTTGCCCTGCTTTCTACAAAGATGCATGACCACAGAGAGTGGTGTTTAAAAGTTTATTGCTATTAGAGATGGGGGGGAAATAGGATATTACCTTCTACACAGTAAAAGATACTGCATCTCAAAGCTAGCCATATACAGGAAGTAAATAAAAAATTAGCAGAGAACTTTCCAGCAGAGCATGCATGTTTTGTAACATGCGCGCCTAATCCCAGGCATAAACCTTTTTCCACCATCTCCTTGTTACGAAAGTGGCACCGGCTTTCATCTGCCACGGGAAATCCTGTCTTTAATCTTGGCACCAGATGTCACCAGCTGCATAATTAAAAATTGCAACTGTGTGGAAAGAAAGTGCTCTTATGCTGGGAACCCCATACATATTTTGTGGTAAAGAGCCTGGCCTCTGCTAAATGTGGTTTTGCTGCTCACAAAGGAATATGTTCAGTGTGCACCTACTCCCTTTATAATCACTTTAATCTTTCATCAGTGTTAAGGAGGATATACCTGATGTAGGTCTAGAAGGGAGTAGGATGGGACACATGGTCACATATTGGAAAAGTGCTTAAAAATACTAAGCCAGCAAAACATGTAATCTGCATTAATGAGAAGGATCTAAAAGTGTTCCTGTTTGAGGTACTATGCAAATCGAGAAGGAAGATTTTGTGCACAAAGACACATTTCTAGGGGCTTGGTTTCTCACCAGGGTTTTACTTCAAGATCAAGTAAGGTCAAACAAGACAGAAGTTATTTCACCTCCTTCTGCTGCTGCTCATTTCTACATCTACATCAACCTCTCCTTCTGCTGGCAAAAGCAATTATGAGGCCAAACTGGTCTGGGGAGCTTATTGCTTCCTGCTGTTGTTGGACTGTTTTCAAGTTGGATTAAGCCCTCAGTTCAGTTTCCCGCACAGCCAACACAAAATTGCCCTCTCGCAAGGGGGATTACAGAGACAGGGCAAGCAAATCTCTGCACATAGATAATATACTGGTAACACACAAGTCAACATGAGAAATTTGGACAGGATGACATATATCAGCAATGGCGGCAACGGAGCATCTCCCTCTCTCTGGTCCCCCCTCGTCTCCTTCATCTGTTACACCAAAAAACCCCAAATCTATTCCAAGAATGAAAGCTTAAAGCTCTTACTTCAAAATATTACTTCTAGTACAAAACGTGCATTTTTATTACATCATATGCATGGAGAAAAAATATTATTTGATTAAATCTTTTGCCTTTACAAAAGTTATATGAACAAATACAACTGGTCTCAAATTGCTGCCAGAAATGCCTGACATATTCCAGTCTTCTCAAGAAAGAGTGAAATATTTTAGAAAAATAACATAGAAAAATTTTGAAGACAGGTTTCAACACATAACATTTCTAAAAATAGTGCTGGGAACAAATCCTCTTCCCTCAGCCAAGTTTTCTGAGTTACTGTAAAAAATAAGGCCACATCACACTGGGATTCAAACTGCAAGTGTACATCAGTAATGTGCTTACATCTAAAAGCAAAACTAAACAGCAAATGTGGTAATGGAACATTAAGCATTAGGGATGGACATGATTTATGCTGCTTACCAGATATGTTTCTATCTGAGGCTGCCAAAAGTAACCCCAGAACATATTTTGGACTTCAAGAAAGCTGAAAGAAGGTCATATAAAAAAAGAGCTGGCAGATTCAGAAAAAACTAATATTGTCAGGAATTAGTTCTTGACCAATGTTTTGAATGGTCTCACACCTTCTAAGATTACACCCCTTTTTTTTCAATTTACAACGTATGTTCTAGGATATTAAAACATCCTAAGATCCTCATAGTGCAGCTCCCTAGGTGAAAGGAGATTCGTGGGGACCAAACAGGAACAGCAACCACCTGTGTAAGATGAAGGCTGGAGCAAGAATTTGGACTGTGGAAGTTGTTCAGGAAATGCTTTCCCTTCAGATTCATTAATTTTGTTCCTTGTTTCTGAGCAGGCTTTAGAGATCTCAGCATCACACTCAAGGGTCTCACAAAGGGAAAAACTTGGTTTGGGTCCAGACCCTTTGCCACCTCTGGCAGCTACTACACAAACCAGGGAAGTCTATGAGAATATAGAACAAAAAAATTGATGCGATGGAAAAAAATTTAGAAGCATATAATGAAATATATCAGCAAATTGAAAGAATAATTATTAATAATTAGAGTAGCCATGCATTCTTTTGAGATACATGGTTTTCTCTGTATAGATTTGGAATCCACGTATTTTTTGCAGTTTAAAATCCATGCTCATTGTAACAAACTTTTGTGGGCATCTCTGGGTAATGGCATCACCCTTTATGCACCCAAAGACAGAAAGAACAGGAGGTCCTAAGCACTGCTCTAAGTACATCTGTATGATGGTTTGAAGTGTTTGAGATGTTATGGTAAAAAAGACCACACTGACTCAGTTAGAGGAAAGGGAGCATGTGGTGGACTATATTCAGGAGACAGGGAAAAAATATTTTTTCCATAAAATTATTATAAAAATAAGATATGCTGTTACTAATTGAGAGTCCCTTACACAATCCATAAAAGATACCAGAGAATTATGTGGTGGCAGAAGTCAGAAATCAGGAAATGACAGGCTTAATATTGATACAGCCAGTTTTGAAGACTTCTAAATGTAGATCAGTGCAGAACAGACTGCTGTCATTTTGCGCTGTAAAGAGAACTAAAATTGGGATTTTTATCTGACAAAAACATGAAAAGTGTTGTCTTGACAACCTTCATTCAGTTTAAAAATGACTGCTTCTCTTTCAGTAACTTTAAAGGCAAAAGAACATTTTAAAACCAATAAAAGTTTCTCTTCCAATAGTTTGTACCAGTTTAATCAAAGTGCAGATGAACCAAATTTTAATTCTGTTTGATGTGACTAATATTTGTAAATTGGGTCTAATATTCCCATTTTCGTTTATTTGCAACCATCCAGCAGTGCAGTGCAGTTTATTATAATAAATACTTTATAATTATAAATTACTAAGAAAATGTGCCTGGATGTCATGCATTAAGCTTCTCATCATGACTATTGTGTGCTTTTATTTGTATTTCAGACATAACTATGGTGATATTAAGACAAAAAAAAATTTAAAACCCGGATTGATACAAGAAATAGGCATAAGCCAAGCATAACACAAAATTTAGATGCTTTAAAAATATCTATTGTTTTCCCTGTTCTGCTTCTCTCTCATGTTTCTATTATGTTTATCATTTAATTGATGCATGTTCCACTACCTTGCCTTTTATCTTCAGTTTCCAAATCAGACACCTCTTAAGAAATCAATGCTGTTCCTAATGCCACAAGTGAATTTATTAGCAGCATCTCTATGGAAGGGACACGGTTAAACTAGAGCTGGATTTGGCTCACTACGCAGGAAGTTATCAGCACTCTGCAGTTGCCTATTCATTATGACCTGATTCAAACCCCAGAAGTCAACTAGAATACTCCAGTTATTATCAGTGGATTTAGACCTGATTGTCAATGAAGCTAAATAAAATCCAAAGAAAATTAAGAAAGACAAATAGATCATCTTATCTGTAGTACCTGAAAGTACTGTAGCCAGGTCCGACTGTCTGATTGAAACCATCTTTTTAAAGAAAATTTCGCCTTGGAAAGTTATACATTGTGCAGCATTTTTCATTCAGCAAATATGCAAGAATATGATTGAGAGATATACTGAAATTAGCTCAGTACACTGAGATTAGCTCAGTTGGTGCTAATAACACCAAGATTGTGGGTTCAATCATCATAAAGGCCATCTACTTAGGAGTTGGACTCAACGACCCTTGTGGGTCCCCTCCAACTCAGAATATTCTGGGCATGCTGTGAACCTGCAAGAAAAAGAAATTAAAGCTATAGCTCTCGAGAAATGTGAAGAGGAAGAAACCAAAATATCAGTAAATCTCATGATAGAAAAGCTGGTGTCAGGTTTCTGGGATGTGTTAATTAGTTTTAGTGGTGGTTGTTCAAAGGTGCTAAAAAACAATATAACAAAGCATTGCTACATGAAAGTAACATGAAAGACTTAAATCGCGTGAGGCCAATATCCACAACAGATAAGGATGAGAAAGGTTGGGATTAGTTTGTGCAGTCACCCATGACATAAACCACGCTCCTTCTGTTCAGACTTCTCTAAACACATCACTGGGGACAAAGTGGCCGCTCTCGGTGTGTCCCTCGTCCTCCAGGTGATGTGGTATCAGGGAGACCAGCCACCACCTGCAGAGCAGATGTACCCATGGAGGGTTTGGAAATCAACAACTCGCAGAAGAAAAAAACAGAATTACTCCATTTTATAGAACATGAGAGAGATGTACAGTATGAAAAGGCTTGTTGAAGATGAGAGTATGATGTCAGGATTAAATTTTGGAAGTTCCTGAATGTCCAGTCCCTTTTCAGTCGATTTTGCTGATCTTCTGCCCTATTTAGTTCATGATTATTGTTTTTCTAATGCTTTTAAATTTAGAACAAAATTACATTGAGGTCTGACTGATCTCACACAATAAATTACATGTGTAACTCCACTTCCTTTCATAGATTTATTAATAAAAAAGTGAGACAGGCACCTTACACACAAGATTTAGGTTTTGTTCATGAGGATACTCCAATCAAATCACAGAACTCAGTTCGAACCTTGCTGGTGGAAGCTCATGTGTGGTCATTAATTCTCAAAACGAAAGAGAACTTATTCCAGACAGGAGGGTGTATCCATCCTGACCAGGAGACCACTCTACATTGAGGAGTTAGTGACCCACTCTATCTTATTAACCTGAGCTGGCAGCTAAGGTGCTGCACACCTGGCGTGGCCTTATGGCTGGGCTGTGCTGAGCCTCATTCCTTGGCTGCAGGACAACCTCAGACACCTCACTGCACTTCTGGAGCCTGTGGACAGCACCCATTCAGAACCAGCAATTCCATCACCTGCACGACCTTGCCTTTACTGAAAAGTACAGGAAGTAGTGCCTACCTGAATACCCTTTATGTCTTATTTTCTGGTAAGAAAAACAGATAATAGCTCATATGTATAGAAAGACAGGGCCTCTGTCCATGGAGGGGATATGGAGTGCCATGGGAATATCCATAATTAATTATAAATTAATATATAACTTCAGTTTCAACTTTTGCCAGGAATTCTTTAACTCAAAGTTTACCTCTAAATCTAGCCCCTGAGTGCACCTTTCACTGCCCATGTTTTTTTTAATCTCATGAAAGGAACATTCAGCTGCCTTCCTAAAAAAGGTACTGTTTTAAAAATATGAAGCACAAAATATTGTCTTTGAAAATTCTTGAGGGTCATACATCAATCTGGAATACATCATTCTGCTGCTCCATAACCTTGTGAAGCCATAACAGAGCTTCGTGCTGCCTTCTGAAGCAACTTCACAGCCTCGGAAAGACCCCTCAAGCCCTTCATGCTTGGTTTGCTCCTCCAATTACAAACTTCTTCCAATTACAAACTTCTTCAAAGACAACCTAGCCTAGAGGTGACAGCAATGCACAGAGTAATTAAAGAACAAAACTGAGAAACAAAGCTTTAATTTAAGGCGCGGGTGGAAGCCCCACATTTCCCTCTGCCAGTGTGCCCGGCGGCAGGGCATGCCTTCAGTAAGACAGAACCTTTACTTTAAAAATGTGCCATCAGGTCTATTAGGGAAAGCATCAATAATTAAAGTTAATGCCTGGAAACTGGCATCAGCTACGGGCATGATGACTCAAGCTCTTGGAGATCCATTCATTAGATTCAACTACAAAAGCTAGAAGTTATAAGAAATGCATGAATAAATTCTTTAAGTATTAACACGCTACTTCTTTAAATGTTTGCTCTGACCCAGGTGGCGCTGCTCTGACTTTTTCTGCAGCTTCTTTTCACTTAAATGACCTTAGATTAGTACAGCTGTCTCTCAGGATTAAACAAATTACTCTCTTTAAAATGTATTATTGAAGGATCCTACTTAGTAACAAATAGAAAATGGTCTCTGGCATCCTCTCCTCCAACTCACTATAAAATGTTACATTTCACAGCAAAATTTACAATCTTAAATTTAAGTCCTTTTGAGCTAGATAATGCCACTTGCTAAATTCCCTTCTGGGCTTGGAAAAATTAAGTAAATACAAGCTGAATACTACAGAAGAGACCCTTATTTTGTATTTCTGAACTGCACCAAAGTAAAGCAGTAGACACAGTGCCACAGTATAATTTCTGGTCAGAGGTGGTAGCACTCAAGTGTCTTTTACATTAAATCAACAGCAATAACAAACAAAAACAACTTTGTGGAAGTTTGGGCATTTCTGATATGGTGGAGTGAAAACCTTTCCTTCTGTGATTTTTGGGTTTAAGTTTCTAGATGGCATTAATTTCTTGTTTTGATTATGTTTGCCTTTAGGGTGGTATTTCAAGATTCCTCATTGATGGGTTAATTTTGGCATTTTTTTCCTTCCCTGGTAGGGTTTGGCTGAAGTTTCTAAATTCACAGATTCACAGAGTGTTTTCCACTTCTTTCTGCTCTTGAACTTTTCTTTTCAGAGCAAGAGGAGTCAGTAGTATTTTCCAGATGAAAGAAGAGTCAGATGTTTCACAGAAAGAGAGTTTGAACCTTTCTGTTTATGGCTCTGCAGCCAAATATCCAGAAGTTGCAAGCTACCCATCATTCTTTCTCAAAAAGGTAATCTAAAAAGAATCCAAAATTCCAAAGGGATTGCTTAGCATCTGGGTAAAAAGTAACTGAAGTAGTTTCAGCTGTATTTTATTACTTTATCCAAGATAGAGAGAAATCTGGACATTATAGGAAAGAGATGTCTTGATTTAGAAGGCATATAGTGAAAATTTAACTTTTTAAAATAATCACCATGCTTAAACACTGCTACCAAGTTTCAGAAAGAACCAGTCCTTCAGCTCACATATCTATGTGTTAGTTCTAGGTTTTATGGACCACCCATCTCTTACACATCTCAAATGCAGACTTGACTATTACTGAACACTGGTATTACCCTACCAGCTAAATGGTATAGCATATTTTTGTTATCCCACTGTACATCCATAAATCAATCACTGCTGAAATAGTGGAGTACCTTTCTTTTTTTCAAGTATGCATTCAGTGGGTTCGGTTTTTAAATCCCATTTACATCCTACCCTGCAAAATTATGGGGTGGAATCCTGTAACAGTTTGAGAAAATTTGTTGGTTCTGTAAAGCACTGAACTCTCAGTTCCCACAGAAATTAATGATGGTTGAAAGATACAGTGCACATCCTACCTCACAGAATCGGGCCCCAAAAGCAGTGCAGGGGGATTTCCTTCTCCTCAAAACAGACAGCTGAGAATATAACCAAAAGGCTTCCTATAATGACTTAACAATTCACTTCTGGTAACAGCAGCAAGGATCTCGTGTCAGAGTTAATTTTGACAAAGGCAAATGTGGTGAAGTGCTCCCTAATGCAAAGCCCCTTGATGAAAGCACATTATCTCAGCATTATCAGCAACTGGGGAGCTGCATAAAGACATGTTGTGTCCAGAAAAGTGGGTCTGTAGGAATGACACCTTCATATCACACGATACTGATCTGACATACTGGTGTGTAAGCTGCTACCTCACGTTTGTTCATCTTTTTGGGAAAAATGCCAAGGCACCATGCCTTGACTACTGTTAGTACCACAGAATGAATCCAGTTACAGAATATAAAGGATTCGTTTTTGAGAAAACCTGTTCATATTCTAAAATAACTTCCAGACACATATATGTATATGTATTTAAACAACACCAAAAAAAAGTAAATTTGTGTGCAGCTTTCCATGCAAACTTTTGAGACTGACAGTAAAATACAGTACATTTTCATTCAGAAACTGAGGTAAATGCAGATGTTTCTAATCAACACCAAAACTGAACATCTTAGTTACACCATTTGTTACCTAGTTTCTAACCCAGTCAATAGGTGACTAACACTTATTGCATGTAAAGGCGACAGTATGGCCCAGAAATGCCTTAACAGATGAGGTTAAAAAGATGAGAGTTACAAATTCTATGTTTGTAATACTTCTGTAAAACAGAACTACATTTTAACTCAGCATGATAATTTTACTTTACTGGATTTCGTAAGACACCTGAATTTTTTCCATTGAATTCCTGAAGAATCCACATCAGGAATCTAAACAGCTGAATAGTAAACTCTTAGGACATTTGCTGCAGTAACTAACTGTTTATTAAATCTAATTTTACTGCATACCTTATTTGTTTCAAAGCAATAAAAATGATAAGCCAAGTAAAATTACAGAGGATTGGCATTTAGCATTAAAAACAGACACTGTCTCACCTTCATGTGACTAACGAAAGGAAAACTCAGAGCCTAAACTAGGCATATAATTTCTTTAAAGATCATTTGGAGTTGAAAATGGATTAAGATATATCCTATTTTGAATTCAAAGGCATTCTATACGTGGTTTGAAATCCCTTTAATTGACTCTCCTACCTACACTCTTAGTGACTGCTTTGTCCAGGAGTAAAAGCTCTGCCTTTGGAGTGGGTGGGTCTGACATTATTTAGGGACCAGTACTTTGGTACCTAGAATCATGAAAGATACAGCACTTATGAGTTTTAGGCCAGAGGGTAGAAAATTATCACATTATCATAATGTAGTCAGGATCACAACTCCGAGAACAGATTAGCTGGCCATCCTGACAGTCTTACCTCTTATGAAAAAATATCCAATTAAAGAGGTTCTGAAAACTTTTCTACAATCAAGTTCCTATGCTTTTTTGTCTTTATAAAGAGTTTTTGAGTATTAGTGGAAATCTTCTTGCTCCACATTTTGTTTTGATTATTGTAGGTATGACATGACAATTTCATCACCCTCTCCTTCACAGAAAGCTTCTACACACTGATAGTTTTATTTAGTCTGTGGAGGAAAAACAACGAGAAGGTGAAGCAAATTTTCTCCTCAACAATTTGATTTTCTAAATCTCTGGTGATAGTTTTGCGGACCCTTGGTATTCCTTCTTCCCATGGAACCCAAAACAGATAGTGTGCTCCAAACACTGTTAATCTCCAGGAATGCTTCAAAGTGCTCCAGGCACTGTTAATCTCCAGGAATGCTTCAGGATTTGAATACCACAACTGCAGAAAGGATGTTCCTGCAGTGCTTACAGTAGACAATGAGCCAGCAATGTGCCTTTGCTGCAGAGAAGGTAAGTGGTATCCTGGGCTGTGTTGCCTGCAGATTCCTTACCCTCTTCTGAGCACTGGGGAGGCCACCTGCATACTGTGTCCAGTACTGGGATGCTCAGGACAAAAGAGAAATGAACACACTGGAGAGAGTCCAATGAAGGGCCATGAAGGTGATTAAGAGACCAGAGCATTTCTCCTTTCAGAAAAGGACTATTTAGCTTGAGAAGAGAAAGCTCAGGGGCATCTTATTAACACATATAAATGCCTGAAAGGAGGCTTCATACAGGATGGAGCCAGGCTCCTTTCAGGGGTGCCCAGTGACAGGACCAGAGGCACTAGGCACAAACTGAAATGCAGGACTACCCCTGTGAACATCAGGAAACACTTTTTTACTGTGAGGGTGACCAAGCACTGGAACGGGTTGCCCAGAGGCGTTGCTGAGTTTCCTCCTCTGCAGCTGCTCAGCAGCTGTCTGGGCATGGCCTGGGTAGCTGGCTCTGGGTGGCCATGATTGAGCAGGGGCGATGGACAAGACGACCTCCAGAGGTGCCACCATCCTAAAGCGTTCTGTGATTCTGTGATAACAATGTTTATATGCTTCATGGGGACTTAGCATAAAAGAAACCAAATTTGATCTTTGCCTGCATATTACAGAATCTTCATTGCAATTTGCATCAGCTGTTACTGGACAGTGCTGACCACTATGTAGCAATATTACAAAAGGGAGAGTTTACAGCAGACGCCGCTGCTTTGAGATCTCTTCAATATATCTGCTGACTGTAATTGCCATTGCTAAAATGCTGAAGAAGTTTGTCCATGCTTTTTATTTCTTCTACATCAGTTTATTCATGCAAGAGGTGAAAACCTCCATACTGTACCTCCAAATCCCAAGAGCTGAGCAAGCTTTTAAACTCTTTTCCTGTATTCCATTACCTAGTTCACCTTAAGCAGACAAATTCTTACATAGTTTAAACTTCAATCTCTTTCCCTATAAAACAAAGAACCACAAGCCCTTGCTGACTCTATGACATTAATAATGCATAAAAATGTAGATGGACATCTACCACGTGAGTAGAAGATATTCTCCCTGCTTTAGAGGGCATTTCCCCATCAAAATACACGTAATGAAATTCGTAAGGAGTAAAGAAAAGAGGAAGAAACACTCCTTTAAAAGGGCAAGACTACCGCTGTCAAGCTATAGATATATTAAATACCTGGAAATGCAACAAAAAAGTTACTGTAAAAAGTTACATTTTTCTCAAGGCCACTTAAACTTTTAAAATATATCTGTCATAAAGAGAGTCGCAAAGAAGCTAGAGTGCTTGGCAGCTCTGGAAGAGGGTCACTGTCCCTGCACGGACTGCTCAAAGCACAGATGCCTTTTAGACGCAGATAGGAAATGAGTGGCTGGGTGGTAGCGGATGGAAGAGATGGGTTTTCCTCCTGGATGTATCAAGCAAACAACAGAGATCTGCAGACATGAAATCATACCTATCTTCCACATATACAGACTTAGTTTGTCCTTTGTGGAAAGTGGTTTACACTACCATGTGGGTCCATACCTGGCTTTTGAGCTATTATGAGGCTTTCAAAGTAACCAAAGCAGCTTTCCCCTGGGAGCTACAGGTGAAAGACTGAGGTTTCCTGGAGGAAAAGATGAGCCACTAGTTATTTTCAGTGCTGACTGTGGTGCACTAATGGAGAACAGACCTATTTCATCTGCAAAGGAAAGTTGTGCAAGTACTGTCTTCTGGATTAGCTTCTCCTTCACTATCGAATTTTCCAAGGTATATGAGATGCTTCTTTCAGTACACAAAGATTTTGTTTGGCATTCAGGTCACAGAATCAGAAAATGTATCTGTCTTGGAAACAGTTAACACTAATGGAGCGAATTACTAAAAGTATGATCTTTTTGTCTCGGAATACTGGATGGTCTCCTATCTCATGATGAAATGAGATGATTCTCATCCTCTGCTCCTTTGAGCAGCTCTGTCTTAAACAGCACTTTCAAATCTGAAATTAATCCAAAAAACCTTGACTCTTAGAGAGAAAGACAAAAAAAATTTCTCTGGTTTAATAAGTATGACATCCTCCAAAATTAAAATTAACGTATTTTTGGTAAAACAAAAACAAAGACAAAAAACAAAACAACTAACAAACAACAACAGAAAAAACCCCAACAAATCGAAAAATACCCCAAAAGACTAAAAACAAACAAACAAACAACAAAAAAAAAAAAACAAACAAGAAGGGGAAGGAAATAACACATTTTGCTTGTTCTGTACATCAAGGGCTCCACTGATCTCTTTCAGGTTTTCCTCAAGCTCTTCCAGTTCCTGGATGCAGCTTACTCTACAGGCTCCCCAAGGATGTGGTCACAGCACCAAGCCTGACAGAGTTCAAGAAGTGTTTGGACAATGTTCTCAGGCACATGGTGTGACTCTTGGGGTGTCCTGTCCAGGGCCAGGAGTTGGACTCAATGCTCCTGATGGGTCCCTTCCAACTCAGGATATTCTATGATTCTTTCTCCATTCCTCTCTACAGTATTTACACACGGAACAATATCATTTCTTTAACAGCATATTTTGCAGCACAGGAGATTATTATAACACATGTACTACTTTCACAGTTTTTTGAAGAACAACAAACTTTTTTTTGATATTTTGGTTAAATTCCTTTTTAAAAAAATCCACAAAACCCTGACCATCATGAACCAATACGCTTTGCTAAAACTTAGATGATGTTGCCATTGACATTCTCAGACTGAGTTACATTATTGTAGAGTAGTTTAACCATTATTCAAAGCTTGACTTATCTCTGAGAATATTAAATATTCACTTTTATTTGCTTAGCATTGACAAAAGAGTCTGATTAAAAATACTTAACCTTTTATACCCATCTAGAACCATTATTTGATTCCATTAAATAATTCTGTGAAGTCTCTCCTTGCTTTCCTGTGTATCTCATTAAACGCACCAATAACCAAAAGCACTTTTGGGCTATCACTGAAGACCACAAAGCATCCTACAGATACACTGCAGTGTTCTAATAGGGTCGGTAAGTTCCCCCATTTCCCCATTCTCAACGGAAATAAATCAAGTTTCTTACTTCAGCGTTTCCTACAGAGAACATAATCAATTAACTCCAGTACCTGGCACATCTTGATATAAAACCTACTGCTTTCATTAGAACGGGAATACACTGGGTAAATGGCATTAGAAAACTACTTAGAGAGAATTCTAGCCTCAGGGACTCACCATTTGAATAACAACTAGGACACTTGAAAATGCCTTTAGTAAATAGATTAGAAATACAAAAAAGAATCCTGGAATGGGCAATAAAAGCTTTTGCTTATTTGTAATCTTAGAAAGAAAAAAGAAATCTTCAGCTTTAAATCTAAAATGACTTCCATGTTAAATTGCAGTACAAAGTTTTCCCCAGCTTGCCATTTCTTCCCGTACAGATGTTCTTTCTGTAGATGTAGAACAAATATTGCTGTTCAAGGGGCTGCAATGCCATCTACCTGAGTTTTCCCATTCACCAATACAACTGAAGCTGTGCACACCAAAATTATCAGATACCATTCATCAATATACATTCATGTGTGCATAAGTGCAGATTTCATTATTTTGACAGGACTAATACACAATTATTAATAAAAAGGATAGCAGGTAATTTTTGAAGCACTGACCTACCTTCTTCGCCTTTGAAAATAAAACCTTAAAGATTTCAAGGGCTTTTTAATTTTTTAAAAATTTGAATGTACATACATAAAATCTCTCTCTTCAGCTTTCAGAGGCAAAAGTTCGAGCTTTGAAATTTTCACCTTTTCTGAATTTTCCAAACAGTATTAAAGAGCATTCACCTGCTGCATGCCCTGGTCTTACAATAACGGTTCCAACTTCACAGCTAAAGGACACATGTATATGAAAGCAAAAAACTAAATATACGGAAATATCATCAGTAAATAATTATAAAATACTGGCAGCAAAATGTAGACATGAGAACATTTATTAGAAAACCAAGCATAAGATTTCCTCACTGAGACTTTATTAAGGGCTGTATGGTTGGCAAAACTATGTCATACCAGCGTCAGAACAGCCCACAAAGTCACTGATATATGCACCTCTCCTGTACAATTACTATCAAATAAAACAACACCAAAACACTTGATCAGTAACTTGCAGTCATATTTCCTTCAGCTATTCTCCAACACATTGATCACACTTTTACATTAAACACATAAATACCAATTTTCACACAAAGCCTTAGCACACAGTATTCTGAAAGACTGATCTTTTATTTTTCACTGAGGTATTGATCTTAAAGGTTTTTCAAAGACCTAAAAAAGGAAATACCAAAGTAATTGAAAAATTCACTTATGCTGTCTTGACACATGTCACATATGCAGGCCATCCTTAGAGAAATGTTTACCAAGGAGGATATTTTCCAGTGTAGCGGGTCCCCCAAACCACAGAGGCACTGCAGTTTTCTAGAGGATTTGAGTGCCTTAATTACCTTTGATCTCATCAGTAGACAGGCATATGTGCATCTTTTAAAGATGAATACCTATATATTTGTTTTCACAATAAATCCCAGAATGGCAGATATAGGCTGAGACAGTAACATTAATTACAGGATTGTAAGTGCTTATGATGAAAGAGATATTAATGGCAGTCATTTGTTAATAGCTGGTGTGGTGGGTGTTACCCAGTAATCCGGCTGGGATCCAGCTGGGATCCACCTGGGTGCAGAACAGAGTGGAAATACGAAGTGATTTTTTCGCAGCAAGAGCAGGTATGTGCCTCTCACCTCTCTCCCTGCAATGCCTTGGATCACAAACACTATCCAAAATGTCATACGTTTAATAACTTCCTAGGCCCAAACATATGATGAGTCTCATACTGCTAAGCCTAGATTCATACAGTCTTCATCCATCCTCACCACAATTTAGGCATAAACTTGTTCAATTATCCTACATGGCAAGAGAAAGAAGCACAGAGGAGATCTGAAGACTTGCAAGTGTGTTCCTGGGGCTTATCAATAGAGCTGTTTTCCCCTGTATCCATGGGCTTTCGTCCACATCGTAAGTCTTGAACAAGGCAACTCCCTGGAAATTAGAGAAAGTTTTGCAGGGAAGTGGGAGATAGCAGGATAGGATAGGATAGGAGGCTGAGAAATCTCTTGAACGGTGTGAAGGATTTTAAATTTAAATAATGATCTTTAACTTTTTGAAGAGTATCCTATACGGCACAGTGGTTTTGCTATGCAGCACACCAGCGATTTTGCTACCGTGGACATTTATTTCTTAACTACTTTGGACACAGTTTGATAGGGCTGCGGATTAATTTGCAAAATGTCATAAAGATACTTGTCAACATTTTATTTTGCAAAGTCAAGAGCCTGAGGTATAATTAACATTTTTTTATGACTTTGGGTATGGTTTTATTTGAAAATACTGCCTGTTTTGAGAGTGGTGCAATGCTCTTTCCTCTAACATTCAATAAACTATAGCTTGACAAAGTTGGAGGTGTATTTTACTAGATAAATACTGAAATGTTCTGCTCTTCTTTGGAATTATTTGGTAAAAAATAATCCATGCTTTTATTAAAAAAGGCCTCTTTGAAACTTAAGAAATATTAAGAAATACTTGGTAGAACAGAAAACTGATTATACCGCCAATACTGTGAACTGACAAAAAAGAAAAAACAGCTTGCAAAAATTTGGAACTGCAGGCATTAGAAAGTGACATCTAGTTTAACAGTCACCTTCATGATAAGTGAGATAGCTTATGTTGCAGCCTCTTAAAGCAGGCAATATTTGTCAATATTTGCTAAATGCTATAGACCAAGTCTCATGCTTACAGAAAAGGTTTAGCCTATTCATGTAACTAAACAAAAACTTGTTAACTCTAAAAAGCCTGTTTATTTTGTATCCACTAAAAAATTGGAATCGAAATTTCTTTGCTCTTTATTTTAATAAAAAAGGATTACTCTATTTACATAAGCATATTAAAACTTAGAGCTCAGAAAAACATCTTGTCCCTCTATGTTTATTGTCCTGCTTAATTGTGAGAAAAAACTTGATAACCCTCTAGAGAATGTCTTTGAACTAGTTTAAAAGTCTAAAAAGTACCTTCCATAAATAAATCTCCCATCTTGAATATTCATTGCCCTGGTATCAAAGAACTGTTTTCATGCATCCTTAATTATCTCATTTCACCCTTGTTCTCTCTCTTTACTCTCTGCAGAATGTTTCCCCCAGTAAAATAACAGCAAAGACTCAACCCAGATTGCTGCTTCAATATGAGAAATAGCCACAGTTGTCTCAAAGCCCTGGCATATTTTAGTACTCTGGTATTTATGTCTAATAATATATACTGAAAGGCCAAGTTTCCCTGGAGTATACACACTGCCAGTGTTCAATACTGTCATCTGCTCTTCTTTCATAGCACAGCAAAGGCTGCCAAGTGCAGCTCCCTCAAGATTGGGAAACTGATATCAGCTAGATTAGCACTCTCATACTCAAGGCAGGAGTGACAGCTCCAAGTGAAATAGTCTAAAACATCAGGACTATCAATAATGTTGCACACTCCAAGCAAATGCTCTTTCTCCTTCTAAATTATATTTGCATAAATACGATGGTTATGTATATGGGGCAGCAGCATTACTGGATTAATTATTTATCAGCAGAAATCTATTTTCCTTACCTGCCTGCAGTCTCGCTGGCTTCTTTGCTTGGAACAACTATTTAGTAAATACTTAAGCTTTTCAAAATCTGTGTTCTGAAACAAGAGGAATATGCAAACCTTGGGCTCTGCAAACATTTGGGTTGCATCCCACTTTCTCCACAGACACTTCAAATATTTTAATTGTAGAAGTTTCTACAGTAGTAATGGGGAAGTATCTGGGAAACAAATTTTTGGTTTCTTCAGAAGAGGTCCTGAAGTACATCTTAATCTACAAAATATATTCTTTATAAAATACAATAATATATAGGTTGTGAAATACTTAATACTAATACTTAATATTTGAATGTTTTCTACTACACAAATAAAAACTTGACCAACAGCTACAACCTTCTGAGTTTCAGCTTTTACACAGTAGATGATTTTTTACCTGCTCCGTCCACTACAGAGTCTGTGTCTGAAACGTGTTGTGCTTTCTGGTATGATTTATTTTCTTACTACTGCTTCAAGAATGTGGGAAAATGTAGAAAGAATTTGTTGTGATCTGTCCAGGCAGACATCTACACCTGGCCACATCTCCTGTAAATGAAGGAGCCTTTATATATATTCAGGGTCAACCAGATGGGCAGACTACAGCAAAGCTGGGGACGTGTATCGGTTTGGCACAGTCTGCTATAGAATAGGTAAAATGAGGAATGTCTCCTTCAGTAGACAACATTCAACAACATTTTGTGTCTGACATTGCATATCACAAAAATGGGTAGAAACTGTAATATTTCATAGGATAAAAAGTAACTTGTGAAACAAGCTATCACAGAAGAAACCATATGCTTTGCAGAGATAAGTCACAGTTGCACATGCTTTAAACTGTCCAAAATAGCAGACAATCCTATGCTCACATTGTCCAGTTGAAGGAGTACACAAAGGTTTCTGAGAGATTGCTCTGAAGAGAACCAGAAACAAAGAGACTGACATAGGCATGGGGTAAAAAGGAAATTCCTCCCATGAACTGACGAAAATAGAGGGAAAAAAAGGCAGAAACAAATGGTTAGTTTTCACTAAAAAAAACTTACTTCAAGTCTTTCAGGGACCATTGGAACTTAAAACTGTCCAATAGATTGACCATCACTGGAAAAAAAGGTTGTGAACAATGAGGTAACAAAATGTATTGAGAATACAAACTTTTTCAGGTTGGCCAAATCTAGAGCTGACTGTGAGTGACAAATAGGTGGCATTTTGATGAGCTGCTACATACAGCTGGGAGATACTCTTCAACAGCAGAACAGGAAAAAGCTTGAGGCAAATAGGAATACTCTGATCTGAGATATAAGGAGAGTGCAAACAGCTTAGGGTCTTTCCGTTTGCAAATTAAATGACTAAGGGCAAGGGTACGACATAAGCTACAAAGTCACAAACCATTTGAAAACAGAAAGTAACCCTTCACTTCTTACAACACACGCATGAGGAGATGTCCAAAGATATTTTCAGATAGCAGGTTTAAAATGAAAAAAAAAGGAATACTTTTTTTATCCAACATGTTAATAGCATTATGTGACTCACTGCCAAAGGATGCTAAGGAGGACAGAAGTATAAACAGTTTAAAAATTAAGTTAGATAATTCCATAGAAGATAGGTCTACCGGTGGTTACTAAACATAATGGACTGAACACAATCCCAGGGTTAGAATGTCCCTAAGGCATTGATTACCAGGATCCAGCTGAGTTTAGGAAAGACCACTTGCATGGGCCCAACTTGGATTCTTTCCGTACCGATACTCCACTTCCTGCACCGCTACTCCGGAGTCAAGGCAGGATATCGAGAAGCAGGGAAAATCTCCCTTTTGGCTTAATATGACTGTTTTATCTTCTTGGTATCAGAGCTACTCTTCCTGTGTACTCTTACTGTGGAGAATAAATAGACAACAAAAATATTAACCAGGTTATCTGTAAAATAATCACTGGCTTTGAGTAACAGAGCTCTTCCAAAATGAGACAGCCTAAGCTGAACATCACCCAGGGCACTCCTGTCAATGATTCTAGTAAAAAGAAAAGCAGTACAAAAAGTTATTACTTAAATGAAAGAAAAATACTTCAAAACATATTTATGTATACACTTAGTTATAAATGGGAACAGTTAATCCAATGAGATTATTCATTTGCTTCAAGGGTAAGCAGCTGGAGAGAAGAGGAGCAAAGCAAAGCAATGAAAAAACAGCATACACCAAGGAAAACAGTGCCACATGTTACGTGTACATCATTTAAAATGTACATTTATAATTTAAACCATCATAATAATCTGAAACATTCTAGCCTAGAAAACATTTTTACAAAAGGCAATTGTACAGAAGGCACACATGCAGGTGCATGCAATCATTATTGCCACACACCCAATTTCCCCATCTCTTGGCTAATGCTACTGATAGACATTTTAAAAGCCACACAAGAGAGAGCACACCCAGACCAGTACGTGCTTCAGCAGGAGTCCATGCTCTATCAGGGCATTCACCCCAAAAGAAACTGAAACTGGGGTGATATGGATTCTCTGGTGTCCAATAAGACATTAATTATGATCAAAACTTTTTCTGTCATGAGGTATTCACAGCAGGCCTCACCAGCTTTGTCGATGTCCAAGCACGGAGTAGGTCTCCCACAGCCATAGTGCAACTCCGCTACAAAATCAACCAGCCAGTAGGCAGAAATCCTCTGGAAACCAGGTTTAATTCGTTGCAGACTAAATCTATTATTTAATTAGTTCAGTAAAAGGGCTTGATTCTGAAATTTTTTTGTGTTCGGTAGATACAATGAAAATTCATTAACCTATTGCAATATGCTTGAACCATTGAGGTGGGAGGACGGATATATTTGATACTTTTATTCAGTATTGTTTCCAGACTATTGGAAAAATTTACCAAAATATGAAAACAAAATCAACAATTTCTAGCTTGGATTCACTAAATAGTGCAATCAAATGAATCTTCTCATCAAAACAACACAATGGGTATTCTATAGTGTATAACCAATGTAAGGAATGCTTTTTTTTCATGGAAACTGCTTCTGTCTGTTCCAGAAGTACTGTGCTGGAATGAAAGATACTGTTTATTCTTTTTATTCCACTGTTCTCAGGTAAAAATATTTTTTAAAGGCAAAAAATTTGAACAATTTTGAGTTCCTACAGGTGAAGTAGTAGAAAAATTTTATTTGCACGTTTAATGCATTGTGGATATAAGTTTTGTCAGACTTCCGTATCAAGCACCCACATGGTCTCAGTGTGTAAACTTCACACTATTGCTTCAGTGTTCAATCCAGTTTTTTTATACAATAAAATATTACAATTTTCATATAATATTTTGCTGTGTCACTTTGCACAGACTATTTTCAACTTCAGAGACCTCTAGCAATTCCCCTACAATGTCGTTTACATAACAATTAATTCAAAAAGTCCACGTAAACCACTGTTTAGTAAAGATTTTCCCATCAATCCAGATACTTGGCTTTCAGCACATATTGCTTGTGATAGAAATAAAGGTGTCATTGTACCGTTGTAGCACAGCAGTACTGACAGTATAATCAAAATAAGCCTATGCTTATTTCAGGATTTAGTGTACAAATGACTGGGAGGAAAAGCACAGAACCTTTTCAAACTTTCATTCTCCAGTAGCTGGACGGGGACCACTTGAATTAAGCACACATGGAGAGTCTGCAACATGAAAAAGGACTTTGCAGGTATTATTCTGCATGACTGGCTTTAAGCAAAAAAAAGACATTAGCAACAATACTAAGGAACTGAATTTGCATAAGTTAAAATACAGCATCAAATTAGTCTTGTGCACACTAGAGAAAAAAGCAAGAAAACTCGATGCAGTTGTTCAAACTAATACGGCAAACAAGTCTACATCCATCTATAATAACTTGAATATACTTAAAATAAAGACAAGTGACTGAGATAATTATTTAATGACCAAACAGGAACTTCAAGCTTCTTACACAAAAGATGGCCTTATCTGTGAGCATTTTCTAATTTTAATTAATATAGATGCACTTGTTCAACGGAAGACAAGTAATTACAGCCCAGTTGACAACTTCCATGTTGATCCTAGATGAAACTAGCTGGTTGGGGTTCTCTAAGTCATCTCTTACCAAAAAAAGAGTTTCGAAGGTCTTTGCCGAAGAATTCAGAGCTGTGACTCTAGCTCCTTGGAGCGGTTCCTGAAGGCCAAATCTCTCTGAAATTCTGTGTCTCATCAATTGCAGCACCTTTTGCAACTGCGGTATAAAATACGCTTGGAGAAAAGATTAATAAAATCAATTAATAAAATTAATAATAATAATTGTATGGATAGATCTACTTTGCACAGCAAATGCTGGAAGTGGAACAGACCTTCCAGTGGACAAGACTGATAATTTCGTAATTATACAGTCCCAGGCCATCTGTGTGCTACTGGCTGATTTGGTTCAGTGCAGTGCCCCCTCAGGGGCAGAGATCAGCCATGCCAAACTATGTGCAGGCTCTTGGTCTACACTTCCACGGATCTTTCTTTGCCTTCACCCAATTCTTTACCCAGATGCTAATGGGAATTATTATATTCTATGTCTGTTTACAAAAGGAGAGAAAAGGGAGGCTAAGAAACGCAATTACAGGAAAATCCTAACCATATGTGCAATATTAGCTTCTGAAATGCATTACTTGGCTGGTCAAGACCTTTCCTTACTACAAGAAGGCAATGGGGAACTAATGATGTTAAGTGCAATCCAGCTTGTGAACTGAGGCCTGACGCACACTTTTTCCATCATAATGCAATATTCTCTAGTTCTAACTTAAGTTTCAGACAAGAAAAAATTATGAAGCACCCTGTAGTTTTATTTTATTGATCTTACACCAATACATAATTTTAATTTTTTATTTTTAGTTCTGGAGTGAAATGTAAGAATTGAATGAAGACCAAGAAAAAAACCATAACGAATCCAAGTTTTCAACACCAAATGTTAAGGAGTTACCAAGTCCAAAAGAGCAGAAGTTTGCTCTGGACACCTACTCTGTTTTTCAGATGCTGTGCATCAAATCTTTCTCAGTTTATGCACCCAGAGAGTTCCAAGAACATCTGCTGGGTAAAGCAAACAGAGGGTTAGAAATCCTGAAGTGCTGCAGTTTGGTATGCAAGAAATGGGACTTCATGACCACTACAGAAGTTGTGGCTCTGATTAGGAGCAGACCAGATCAACAAGATAGATCAAGTTGATGCTGCCTCAAGAAAGGTAAATGATCTACGAGTCCTGTGAATAGATTCATCTTTGAGTTGTTTCTTCCATGTGCAGGACTCCACTAAACTGGACAATGCAGAATGGCCACTTGGCTTCATTTCAGCACTCCAGGAAGAGGAAGCTAGGAACTTGTTTAAAGTCAGATCACACAATTTGCAAATGCTGGGTCATTACATTTGCGGCAATTATCCTTCTACTGAACTCTGTACTTTATAGGTGACCAATTGACTTCTTTGACAATGGCAGCCACCTTTGAAAGGATTTGGAGATGTATCCACCATTCCCTCATCAGCATTTTCCCGTGACGAGTTAAATTTACTCTCAACATTTTTGTATTTTATTTCTTCTCTTAATATATTTGACGTTAACCTTTTTGAGTAACTGACCAGATAGGAACTTATAAAGATCTATATAGAATAAAGCATATTTTAAGCCACACAACTGTCAACTATGCGCTCATGCCCTAAATACAATATCCATACAAATTACGCAGTTGTATAGATTCCCGACTCTATGAATTTTTAAAAGATGGATTAGATATCCATCAGAAGTTTATAGTGTTTTAAGAGTGCTTTGCATCACGTTGATGTATTGATTTAAAATATAAATCCACATTAATCTGAAGTAATTGACTATCTACATTAATAATAATGTTCAATTTTCATGAGGGAAGAGAATAGTTCTTGTGCCAAGACAAATGAAATTTATTACTTGCAACAATAGAGGTAGAGATGAAAATCATTATTAAAAAGTACAGAGAGGCTTTTGACAGAATATCTGTTAAAGTTGCTCTGGGTAACTCTGGAAGAAAAAATCCATTTATTAAAAAATTTACAAGAAAATGAGAACATAAAAGGGCACTTTGATTGGCATCACAACCTAATTTACTTCTAATGTATTATCAAAATACTTCTTGATTTCTTGATCAATGTAACTCTCTACTACGTATTCACCTCTGTATTTTTATAAAACACGCCACCAAGAAGTACTGTTTTAAACATAGCTGTCAAAATCCCGAACTAAAATTTCAAAGCTTTCAGCTGTCAGAAGATCAACGGTCATTTGTGTGCCTAGAAATTCATATGATTTAAATTTTTTTACTTTTTTTTTTTTACTTTATTCCTATCTTTATGGCTTTACCTCCACAAAGAAAACTGTATGATATTGAATGGGTTATATTTGGATAAAAAAGTGCTGAATACATCACGCCAGGTTTTCATGCTGTTAATTAAACGTGGCTCCAATCAAAATGTTACTAGGTGCTCTTCTGAACAGGAACTGAAAGTCTTATTATTTAAGTTAATTTACTTACAGCCCTTATTTTTAGTTCATATATGTGAAAAATTCAACAGGTGTAAATTCTTTAGAGAAAATTGGATACTTCATACTTTTGTGCTATGTTTCAAAATATGCTTTCAAACTCCATCCATAAGACAGCATCTGATTACTATTCTGCGAAGAACATCCGTGTATTTTCTACTGAAAGGAAAATTTTGGATGGGATGTTGGCATGGTGTGGGACCATTTATCCCAATGACACTCATTATTACATTTTAGAAATGATAAACCAGTATAAAGTCATTATAAACTCGAGGAATTTGAGCTTCAGTTAAATAAAATCAAGAATAAACTCTTCTACCTCCTCCTATCTCCCAAGAAAAGAGTACAGTGCTGCTTTTTAAAACCAAGTAATTATACCATTAGAGACACCAGCCACATTTGGGGTTTAGTGTTTTCTATCAGAACTGATGAAATCTTGAGTCATAGTCTGTTTGAACAGCCAAATATCCTGGCATTGGTATGAGACTCTTTTAATGGGTTCTCCAAAACATTCAGGAGAAAAACAGCTCTGCAAGAACATTTTAACCAACTGATGTCTTCTACTTCATGTATTTCTACGCTTCTATTTCAAAACTAAGTGTCTCAAGCCATTGCTTACAGGACAGCACTTCTGCATGAAACACTGCTACCTCTGCTGCTTCGAAGAGCTTTCAGGACAACTTAGCTAGGTTTATGCTTCATTGCACAGAGATCTAAGTTTATTGGCATAGCACAAAAACATGGGAATAACTAGCCAAAATTAGGAGCTAGATCATCTATAAATGCCAGTGGGAAAAGAGACCTGAGAAAAGTAAATCATCAGTAAACCACAGGGAAAAAATGATGATTTTTCAGAATTAGTTTTCTGAAGTCAGCTTTGGAAACTGTTCTGTACAGCTAGGTCACTGCAGAATGTCATTCACAATTTCTAGTTTACACTCTAAAATCTCATCTATGATGTTAAAACAGTGGTCTGGAGACTCAAAGCTGTGAAGGATATTTGCAGATAATAAACTAATTGCTAACAGAGAAAACCATGCCTGGCTGAAACCTCAAACAGAAACAGAAGCTATTGGAAAGCAAAACCTACCATAAATTATATTTTTCGGTCTACAGGGATTCTTTGCAGCTCTGAGAAATTCTCTTCATGTTGCGTTTTCCCTCCCATTATTTCATGACGTTGTCAAACAAGGAGCAATGGGAAAGATGCTTCCAGCAAACACTGCTTTGTAAGGGTCTGCCAGGAACTGAAAGAAAGATCAAATGTACTGAAATCTCCTGGAGGGCTTCAACATGCAGACCACAGTGAAGTCCCACCTAAACACAGTAGGATTCTACTGGGCTAGTAATGACTACTCTTAAGCCCATCACAATTAAAGACAATTTTTGCTATTGACTTAATGCATTTTGGATCAAGCCGCAAATAATGCATACACTAATACCCACTGGTAGATCCAAAAAGTAGAGGGACCCATCATAAATATTGTTTCTAAAGCTGGTGAATAGATTTTTACCATAACAGTGTGACTGAGAAACAATAAAGATTAAAGAGATTTATCCTTTTAGGACCTGCTGCTACATCTGTTAAAGTTAATATCCTGGGTACAGTAAAGAAAACTTTATTTGGACATGGGGAAAAATTGCAGGGGAAAGACGGGGAGAAAAGGTACAGAAGTAATTAATATTTAGCAGAAAGGTCTAAGACACTTCCCTGGTGACTACTTCTCTCCTTGTACACGACTGTGAGCCTGGCTTAGGGGTTGTGTGGCTTTCACAAGCTCCTGTAATTCATCTATCTGGACAGTTACATGCAAATCCCAGTTAAATTCGGATGTAAATTTCTTTGTGGCCCTTGCAACACTCAGTTTAGTTTGTTCTGATTTATGTCTATAAGACCCTCATTCCGGTGTGGTATTATCAGAGGTAGGGATGGGTGGCTGGGATGCTGGGTGTCAGATAAGTTGAACCCGACCCATGGTTAGGGTATCCTTGCTGGCCATGTGAGTTATAGCTCAGCTGTTGCCTTCCAGACTGTTAGGAATCGAGCTTACACTATTGCAGCTAAGGTGTGCGACACCCTACCCCCTCCTACTGATCGCTTCCTGCGTTCTCCAAGGGGTCTCCCTCCTTCCCCCGCCCCTAGTCCTGGCCACTCACTCGGGTTCTCTCTATTACGTCCGATATCCCAACTCCGCCCAAGTACCACCCCTAGGCCCTGAAACCATCTGCCCATGTGCTCTCCCCGCACCCCTCGTACCCGGGTAAACTGAGGCTCCAGGCCATATCACGCCCGCTCTCTGCCTCTGGGAGCAGCCTGCCAGCAGCTCCTCTGTTCTGCCTTTGAGGGCCAGCCCGTGTGCTGGCCTCAGGCTTTGGGGAGTCAGCACGGAATAAAGACCTTTGCAGTGCCATGAAGAGAGCCTTCTCACCTCCTTTGCCATCACTGAAGCTGCAGGCTAACAGCGGGAGCAACGGTGCAGGAGAATCCCTGAGAATCCCTGCCTTGTCCCAAGAAGCCCCCACTGCGCTCCCAGGGAAAGCTGCAGCAGCTAAGCAACACCTAGCTCTGCAACAAAGGTGCATCTGAAATCTGCTGTGTTGTAACAGAGGATGGGTGAATAAGAACTGAAAGGATCAAGAGCAATAGTGAACTACAACTTTTTATGTTTCCTATGAAAACATTACCCATTAAAATCATCATTGCACCTTTCTACCTGCATACTCAGAGCGGTTGTTTAATGCAGCATTCAAGAATACAATAAAGGATATTGCAGAAGAATATTAATATATCAAACCTCGAAACACTCTTGTGGAAACTTACAGTATGATCAAACTGTGAAAAATGAAAATCTTATTTAAGAGAGATCATTCTGTCTTAGCTCCATCACTTCCAAGATGCCAGTGATTCCACACTTGCCATCTAGGTAGTTTTTCTGATACCAGCCAAACCTCTAACAAGGGAAAAATTGATTGAAAATTCTTCCAGACCTGCAAGTATTTCTCTGAAGGTATTTTTGTCTGTACTTTTGTTGCTTCAGAACTGAAAAAAAATATTGAAGGATCTGAGATGCAACATGAGCTACAGACTGGCGGAGCCAAAATCAGCTTCCTAATGAGGAGCCTGGCACTGAGTACGAGCACTGAAACCTCCAGCCATGGCACTATTAACACTGGTGGTGATGAACTGAAGCCTTGACAATTCTGCCAATGTCTGGCCAACAGAGAGGGACAGTGAAGTTCAAGCCAATTTGTACAGCAATCCCATATGCAAGGCATGGCCAAGTCCTCAAAGTTGCGGGCAGGAACCTGGGCATCCCTGTGCCTCAGATATCCTCTGGAAAGTCTCCATAAGAAGGCATTTTCCTGATATGCAGATGTCTTGGTTTGGAAATGTGCATCTTGCTTGTTTCCTAAAATAAGACTTTAAAGGAAAGAGATTAAATGTGTCCCTAAGCCCCGTCTGTACTTATAAAACCTGAAGCTTAGAGTAACTTTACTCTCCCAAATCAGAGACAGAAATTAATCAATATATCTAAAAAAACCAACTGTGTTTCCAAACACATGGGACCAAAATAAAGCATAAAAATCGAAAACCTAGTTTCTTTTCAATCGTTTTCCACTTGTCAACCCAATATGCTTAGTGTCTGTAGCAGAGGATGATTCTCCCTAATTTTACATCATTTTAACTTGATTCTGTTTTGCTTCACATCATCAAAGTACCATGTAGACCTCTGTCACTAAATAATTCTAATATTGCCAGTTTATCAAAAATCCTCAGATTCTAAATGTTGTCTTCAGCACTCAGTTTCATTACAGGGTACAATTTCTTATGTTGCATTGAGATCATAAGAATGTAAAACTCAGTAAGGTACTCAGATGTACTAAGCTTGAGGATAAGAATTAGAAGAAAATATCGAAACCTTTATAAGCAGCCCCAAACGAGTCCAAAGGGCAAAACTCTAACACAGGCTACCACGGATACTGGAATTAGAAGAGCACCCAACCCCAAGAACTTTATCCACATGCCTGCAGAGTGGCAGAAACAACCAAAATTTCTCCAAAAACACTCATCTCTGATATGAAAGAGCTCTGACATGTGTTAACATTCTGGGGATGGTGCCCAAGCTGCACCTGCCCTCTGACGACTCCTCCAGAGGTGAGTTCACTTTCTGTTTTTAAGGAATGGCATGAGGTAATTTTCTCCTTTACGCTGTTAATAGCCGAAAAGCTATTACTGGAGGAACTCTGGTGACAGCCAAAAGGCTATCTAATCCTTTATAAATTCTCAGCGCTTTCATCTACTGATGAAAAGAATTGTGTTGACACCTCTGTTTCTTTGGTAAATTGCCTCTAGTGTGATTACTTTGCATCCCTCCTCGCTCGCTCTCTCCTCCCTCCGGCCGGGGAACAGCCCGGGTGGGCGCCTCGACGGCACCTCCGGGACTTGGCTCAGACGGCGGCGGGGCTGCGCAGCCGGTACCGGCCCCTGCGCCGGGAGCGCCCCTCTGGCGCACGGAGCGCGGGCGGGCGCGGGGCGGGGCGGGGGAGCCNCCCGTGGCGGCTGCGGGGCGCGGGGGGCCGGGGCCCGGCGCTGAGCGGCTCCGCGGGTGCGATGTCCTCGCTGGTGAAGGAGGACCTGGCGAAGAGGCTGTTCCGCCCCCGGCGGCAGAGGCTGCAGGAGTTCATCGAGGTGGAGGGCGCGGGCGCCCAGCGCTACTACCTGTGCGCCGCAGGTACGGGGCAGCTGCCGGGCGGGGCGCGGAGCCGGGCTCCAGCGGCTCCGCCAGGAGAGTCGGGCGCGGGTGGGAGCGGGGGGATGCGAGGGAACGGGACGGGGCTCGGCTCG
>VZRR01005972.1:430373-470715 GCA_013398015.1 Oreocharis arfaki
GAGCGGGCGGCTGCCGGCACGTCCCGCCGCGCCGCTCCCCGGCAGGGAACGGAGTCCGGCTCGCTGCTCCCGCACCGCCAGCAGCCCCCGGAACGGCATCTCCGATTTCTGATTCACGCTGGCTCCAGTTTTGACACCAGCGGAGAAACACGACATCTGCCCCGCAGCTGGGGGCACTGCTCTGGCCGTGGCAGTGCTGTGAGCGCCTGAACTGCTCTGAAAAGAGCAAACCCTTACAATAGTTCTAATGAGGTTTTTCACGGAAAAGTGTAACAATGCATTAACATTGCAGGAAACGTTTGTAATTTTTTTGCACTATCCCTCGTCTTGCTCTAATGTCCTGCATATTGTCCCTATAACATTTTGAACAACAAATTAGACTTGTGGTTTAAATAAATACACGTTGGAGTTAGTAATTAGCACAAAGTTTGAGTAAAACAAGATTGCTTTAAGTGGTAATTATTTGGCTACTTTCTAAATTTCTTTTCAAGTGAATAATCTGTTTCATAGGGGTTTTAGATCAAGGTTTCAGACAAGCTCTTTTGTTCTTTTGCTTTTGGTTTTTTGGTTTTTTGGGTTTTTTTGTGGGGTTTTTTAATCATTATTTCAAACCACTGAAAGATACTAAAAAGAGAAATGTCATCTCTAAGTAGTTAGGTTGAAGTGAATGATTCTTTCAGACTGTTTACTCTTCAGGTTCAAAATACATATAACAGGTAGAAATAATCTGTGTACCTGAGACATAGATGGCGATGGCATCCAATATTCTATGTTCATTATCTTTCTAAATCTCTGAAGTCTTTAGAATACATGAGCTGTTTTACAGATTGTTGGAAACCCTGACTCAGCTATGTTCCCTGTACTCCTATAATTTTGGTAGAACAGGCTTTGTATTTTAGAACTGTAAAAACAGTTTAAAGGAATTAATTCTGGAATATCATAGGGCTTCTAAACATACAGAAATACCAATCTCATTCATAGTTTATGAAACTATCCAGTAGAAGTATGATTAGTTGCATATGATAGATCTATAAGCAGTTCACTGTTGTGAAACATCCAAAAAGGAGAAATAACATGATGCACCTTTAAAATCTTTACTAAAAATTTCTCTTTCAGGTAGAGGAGAACAAACCATTAAAGAAAGCCTCTACTCAGATTTACTGATTGGAAGTCTCTAAAGACATAAAGGAAGATTCATGTAGAGTATTAAGAGTAGGATCTCTCCCTATCCAATATTAAACTCTCTTAATATACTCAGGCACAGTCGAGTAAGTGGTGAGTAGAGTGGAAATCTGATTCTGAAAGATGGGTTGCATCCAGCTGCCAGCAAATACTGTGTTCTGCTGTGATTCTGTAGGAGCAAAACACATTATCTAAAATCTTATCCTTGCAATGTAACCTCTGTGTATTTCTGTTGATTTCAAATTACCATTAAAAAAAAAAAATCAGTCAAATTATAGGCAAAACTTCAGAGGTCGATGCCTTTTGAAATGTGTGTTACAACAAAATCCTGGTGTGAGTAACTGAACAATCTTATTTTTGTGCCATATGGGCAAGACTATTTCCCTTCCTTTTCACAACAGCAAGTCCCAGTCCTTGCATGGAGGTAACAATATTCTTTCACAAAAGTTTATACACCCTGGAAGAACGTTGAGCTGAAATGCAACCCCATTCAGGGGTCTTCACAACCCAGTATTGGTATACCCAAGAAAGAACAGTGGGGATAATATTTTATCGTCCTACAGAGACACTGAAAAAGGTGTTTAGTCCATGAAAGACTTTAAGAAATACTTCGTGCTCTATGAAGGTATTGCCATAGCTGTGCCCTTCTCAAGCAAAACTTTTAGAGCTTAATAGAATGATATGGTAGATCTGAGCTCATGCTCTATATATATTTAAAAAATTCTCTTTGACTCTCTTAACTGAGTGCAAGATCAAGCAGTATGTAAAATGCAGGAAAATGTGGTTTTTTCCCTCTTAATTTAAAATAGCCTGTCTAAGTTTCACCACTGGGTTCACTATGTCTTATATCTGTGCTCTGTCCTTATGTCACATGGTTTCTGTCGGAGTGGTAAAGCAGTGGCAGTGTGGGGACCTGGGGGCCCCTACAACATCTCTTTGTATTTCTGAGAGGACTTGGGGCTTGGGCTTGCTTCCTTTTGTTTTAACTCTGAGGGAGACAACATATTCCCTTACAAGCTAGCAAACCAACAAACAAAATGGATGAAATTGAAAGTGTGAAGAGAACTTCCTAAGATTAATCTGCTAGATTTGCTTGCAAATGAAAACCATTGTATTTTCTCAATGGAAGATAACACAGTGGTGGCTTTTTGGTTAAAAACAATTCAGCAACTCTGATTGATATGAGCAGGGAAAAAAAAAGTGATCTGTATTTCCCATGCAGGGATGCTATAGGCTGAGAGAAATTATGATCAATTTATATATTTTCCACTGTTTTTCTTTGCAATGGAAAATAGGCATATCTCCAACATATATACTTTGTTGTTATTTAAAAACCATTTTCTTATAAGCAGGTGAGAAGTAAGAGATGTTTGAACAGAAGGAAGGTAAAACTAATGAAGTTTCAAAATAGGGTTTCAAAAATTCAGTCAGTATTTAGAAATAAAAGAATTTTGCTTCTGTGTTCCTAGCCTCATGCTATGATGTCGAAATGCTCCTGGCAGATGTAGGTGACTTCTTGGCCATAACTTGGGCTATCAGATAGCTTGGGAATGTGGCCTGCCCTGCAGCCATCAGCACCTGGATGTGCAAGAGTGTTCAGGCTCTGGTACTTTTCACACTCATAATTGTCTGTTCTAGAAATCCCGTCTCCTACTCAGCACTCGAGGTAATCAATTAATAATGGTAATTATTGCAAAAAGCATCTTCATTATCTTTTTAATCTTGTTTTCTGCCCAAATTGGAAAATAGTAATTTCTATAAATTTAGCACTGGACAACTGGAAGCTTTAAGAAAAATTTTCAATGTCAGTTTCATTAAGTGGCCTAATTACATATTATATAGGGAAATAAGAGTTTTGCTTTTAAAAAGGAAAGGCTTCATAAGAGAAGAATGGGAAGTGTAGCACAAGTCATGTAAATACAGAACCTTGGTAGAGGTTTTGCAATTTTCTAACTGTAGCACCCCAAAAAGATTCCCTCTTAAAGTAAGTAAGATAATGCAGACTCAGTGCCAGAATGAGGCTTTCATTGCACTGCTAGTGAATTCACATGAAAGACTTTTGAACAGACAAGACTCCCTCTTTACTGGGGGAGTAAGGTAAATCCTAAACCTGCTAAAAGCTGACAGATTTCATGGACTGACAACATGGCACTATTCCTACTACCTGGGCAAAATAGAACTATCAAGTCCAGTATAACCCTATACAGCCCTGCCTGTTGTGGTTTAATTATCGTAACTTTGGGAAGTACTTGCTTGCATATCTAAACTATTTTTTTCTTGCAGTAACTAAAAGTAAAGAAGTAGAAATATGTATGGTTAAACACTGGCGGGTGGACCGAGAGGAGAAATATGAAATAGTTGAGAAGTGGTTTTTGAAAGATCTGGAGATGATTGATGGAAAAGAAGCAGATACCGTAAGTGTTACGTTATGTATTATGTACACAGAGAATAATTTTTGTGTTTTGCAGTTTGGGATACAAGTATTAAAATGCAATTAAAATTCATTATCTGAAAAATAAATTTATGTTACCAAGGAATTTTGCATGTGAGAGGCTCCACATAACATTTGCACTGTTGCAGCGGCAGAGGAAGGTGAGATTTTTTGTTTGTTTGTTTGTTTGTTTATTGTAATAGCCTTCATCTCTCAGGTTGAGACCTGAGGCAGAAGCTGGATGTTTTCTAATTCGGTCATCATAACTGGTAACAAAATTTCTCCAACTGAGGCTTCCAGTGTAAACTGCAGTTAATGTCATAGATTTTAGAGTGTATTTGAAAACAAAATTTCATTTGAAATTTTTATGGTGACTGTGACCCCGTCATTTGAATGTATGAACCTGTTCTTTATGTGACAGTCAATGTGTAAAACATCATGCAAGTACATGATAGCTCACAAAATTGTGTCTTTCACATAGCTTAATCTCACATTACTTGCATCAGTTCAGAATTTGCCTATTTGTGTGTGTAAATACAAAACAGCTTTGGCTAGATCTGGCTGACCTCGCTGCTAAAAAAGTCCTGATCTCTGAGATACAATTTCAGAAGGGTAAAATGAGGCTGCAGTAGTGCAATACAGAACACCACCAAAACTAGAATTAAATCCTATTCTACAAAAGCTAGAAGAATATGTTGAGGATCTTACTGCTTGTATAAGACATTTTAATAGTTGTCCATGTATAATTAATGTAGTCCAGAAGAAAAGTACTCTTTTTCCCTTTGAAAGTGTTTTCAGTAGCATATGTAATCTGAACTCTATTTTATGTTCACTTGAAAGAGAAATCAAGAGTCCATCAAGAATGTTTCAGAGCCTTGTTCCAAGGAAAATGACAAACTGGGGTTGTTCTCGCTCCCTCCGGTGCACATTGCCCTCAAGGTCAAAACTAGGAATGCGGGAGGCAGAGTAGGTGAACTCAACTCCAGATTACCCCTTCACCCTGTGAGCTCTTAGCAGTTTAGGCCTGAGGGGGGAAAAAAGGACAAAATTAATAGTCCTTTACATCCCTTCTCCAAGTTAACTCGCTTCTGGAGACGTTCCTGTCTCTTCCCCAGACAAGGCAGCCATAGAATTTCCTTATCACTTGCTGCATGAATTTAACTTTCTTCTGAAGCATTGTGCTAAAATATTCTTCAGAAATGATTCAGCCTTTCACAACTGGGATGGTCAAAATCTGTCTCATTTTTGATTAAAGAAAAGCCTAAATGAACCTCAAACTTATGGGGTAATTAACACTGCTATAAATATTGATAATAGGTATTCATATCCATAGAATTTAAAAGAATTTATCTGCTGCTAGGATTAATTGTGTCAAAGAGCCAGAAAGCACAAAGACACACAACTAAAGCAGGAAGGGCAATCAATACTCTTCTTCTCTCACAGACATAGACAGTTTAAGTCAAGTGCTTTTCATATACTATGTTTTAGGCAACATAACAAATTGATTCAGTTCAAAACAAGACTGCACAATCCCAACAAAGTATGGTGTATTACTTGCCCAAACTTGGAGGATTTTACTCAGAAAAAATTCCCAATGACAAAGAATTACAGCTGCTACCTTTTAAAGTTTTAAAAGACCCTTTAAAAGACCCTTTAAGGGTCTATTAAGATGAATAGAAGAAGTATGTGAAGTCCCTTAGAGCCCATTATACAAAGAAAAAGCCCGGCAGGTAGTTGGGCAGAGAATAACAAATTGCAATTCTAACACTGTAGTATGTGTGGTAATTTCATTCTCTCAATTTTTTTTTTTTAGGATAATCCATATTTTGATATGCATTTCCACAAAGTCTACAATATGGAAGCATATAGTTGTGCATCTAAATACACGTTTGCTCGAACACTAAGCAAACTGAATGAGATGTATCTTAAGAAGGACTTCAAGATTGTCAACTTTGATGACACCTACCTGAATGATGATTCAATCTGGTCATCCAGCAATAGAGATTTTGTAGTAGTCATGAAGGTTTGCTTCTATGCTTTCAGCCTTTTGTGCCTCTCCCTCTGTCGTTTGTCCTAAAGATGTATTTTCTAACATTAAGGTGGCTGGTTGACTTTCACTGACCAGCATTTCATAAACCATCTGATCCAAAAGTTAGTAAGTGATATGTAGTGTCTCCTTTTCAATTTTACATGTAAGTAAGAAGTGGAGCATACCTTTTACGTAAATAATTGATAATTCATTTATATATGTTAGGAGGTCCTCACTCTAGCAAACACTTATACAAGAGACTGGAAACATAGAACCAGCAATTATCATGGTCAGGGGTGATTGCTCATGTAAGCAGAGTTATATATATATATATATATATGCACATGTGTGTATATATATATATATGAGCAGCATTTGCTTATATGTTCATGGAGGTATAAATTATCTTCAATTAATAACTCAAAATGCTTTTACAGCATTAGGAGCATTAACAGTTAGTTTATATCCTGGAAGTAAAAAAAGAAAGTAATCGATTGGGTTCTGTATAAGAATGATGCACATTTCCATTTCCAAATGTGTTGAAACATAGAACTCCGTTAAAGAGATCACACCTACATCCCTACAAGAATCCAATTCTCATCCTGATGAATAGGAGTACCGCATTCAGGTACCATGGGACCAACTTTTCACCTATGCACCTATATTATTTTTCCCACAGAACATTTAGTACTCCCTCTGGCCTTCATATTATTTGTGATACTGTCTTAGAAAACAAATGTTCTTAAGCAGCATTGCTTTATTTGTCAGACCTTTCAGAACTTCTGTATCATTAACGTCTCCCTTCTTGCCCGTCATTGCTTATGAACAAGAGTGGCTAGGGAACAGAAATTGTCTCTATCTCAGAACGAAAAGATAAGAAAATACTGTGTAAACAGTAGTTGTTGGCTACTACAGTTACTTTGAAGGCAAGCGATAGACTCTTCAAAATTCATAGAATTATGAGAATTATTGTCAGCAGTTTCTAGCTAAGTGTAAGCATATTCAGTGCACTACTCAAAGGCACATTAGTACTAGAGCTACATTTACCATAGGGTGGAGCCTACTTGAGCGGTTCAGAACATCTCACAAGAAGTAACAGCTGGACTTGTGATAGCAGTATACTACAGTAGAAACAGAGGATAAGCTGCAGCTGTGTTGAACAGAAGCTGAAGAGGAACAATGTTAATAAGAAGCATAGTGTTCCTGCCCAGTGTCAGTCAGCTACATTAGCTGGCTGTTCATCCCATAGTCAATAAATGCCAACCCAAAAGAAGCTTCATTCAGAGAAACTTCTGGTCAAAATGTCCTGCAGGGGAAAACTAGCTTTCTCCTTTGGCAACCAAGAAAGTTCAGGAAGGCAGCCTGTGGACTAAATTGGACCTGGAGCTGAGTGGTATCAGCTCCTTGTAAATCAGAGGCTGGTTCATGCTCTCTCTCAGCACCTTCCATCTCTAAAATGGGACAGTTGTGCAAGGGTACTGTGCCATACTGTGGCTCACAGTTTGCTTTTGTCTTTCATGTGAACTCACACCTTTGAAAACATTTGTGTAAATGTACTTAGGATTCAAAATTGAAATGACATCAAGTAAGTGAGAATACATTTGAAAACCTGTAAAATGTACAGCTTTCTGCTTTTTAAATGTTATCCTACCATGGGTATATATTGGTTAGTTAATGTTGCAGTTGAAGCACAGGCGCCACAGAAAAAATGGAGGTCCAAGTCAGAGCTCCAGTTGAGGGAAATGATAAAACCCCCTTTTATTTAATTACAGGCAGGCCTTATATAATCCCTGCATTGGTCTATGGCAGGGATCATTGGTCCCTGGTCCAACCACCTCTCCAAGTGATTGGCCAGACCCCATACCACCTGTTTGACTCCTAATAGGACACACCTGCAAGGTGTTTAGAAAACCATCTTGTTTGGTATGTTGAAACCAAGGGCTTAACAGAATACTTGCAAAATGGTGGATTTTTCTCTGCCAGCAGCTTTTCAGCATCCACAAGTTAATATTCAGAAGTTAGATATTTATTCTAGGCATACATGCAAATTACATTCGTTCTTACACAAATCTTGGTAATTATTACTGTATATAAAGACAGGTGTGAGAGCAGTTTATGTGGGTAACACAAATCCTCTGGAATTTGTAAGGACTTAAACCTTAAATTTGCCACCTAAATACTGTTAGAGAGAAGGATTGTAATTTTAGTGATTGTTTGCACAACACAGTTGTTCTTTTGAGAATGTCTTTGGGATAATCCAGTGCAAGTACGTGTGTTGTGACATTTGATTATTAGCTACAAGAAGTATTTGGCCAACATCCAGGTTCCACAAAACCATCTTATATAGAAAGTATAATTCATGCTACTGCTATCTATGATACATTGTCTTGTTTGAATTGTGTATTGATTGTTGAGATCACAATGTTTGCCATAATATTTACAAATTCTCTGCTTTACAGGCACAAGGAAATGTTTTCTGAGTGGAAAAACTTCCATCATTCATCTTGTAATTGTAATAAAAACATAGAACTCTAAAAATGAGCACTCCAGAGCATTCTTTTGAAATAAAGTACATGTATACTGAATTCTTGCCCAATAATTGTCTGCATCATTTTTGAAACTGATGACAGCTAAATATGGTTGAACATTATGGTAACTTTTTAATGGACTTTCATTGGTAGTTCATACATTTTTATTCTTGTACTATATAAACTTTTAATAGACTATATTGGATGACACAAACCTGCATTTTATGTGGAAGAATATGCAATTAAAATCTCTCTGGCATTTCTTCTATCTGATAACATAGTATTTCAGACATTCTTCACTGAGCAATCAGCCTGAGTAAAAGGAATGGAAAAAACACAGGCATTGTCCATGTCAATTATTTCAGTTACTACCAAAACGAAGAGTACTTTAAAAGATCTTTGTGGACCTAATCTAGGGCCTCCTTACTTTCACACAGTTCTCTATAAGATGTCAACTACCTAGACGCTTTGTAATTGTCTGATGGTGCCATGGGAAGTCTGAGCGACACTATCACTTTGTGGTGAGCATAGCACAGCTGCACCACAGGACACAGAGAATATGCTAAATTATAAATGGAAAAGACCCAACAGGATAAACAGCCCATCTTTCAGTTAATGCGGAATTATTTCCTACATCACATTTCCTGAACTTGGATAAATGGAATGTAGTTTGAAATACACTATCTGGGGATTCATCTAGTTCTCCTGGAAGAATTCTCCAAAATTGAACAGGAAGAAACTTACGGGAGTAGAGGATTAACACAAATGCATCTGTAGCATTCCTATAAAAGGTTTCAACTATGTGATGGAATGAATTAATATGTGAGATTGTGGATATAATGCAGATTTTCTTCAGAAGACAGGAATAGCTATTAGCCAAGTCAGTTCCAGAGAGAAGAAAATACATTACAGCCTCAAAATGAAGAAGAGTGAGCATAAGCAAACAGAAATTCATGCTCACATAAGAGGCTGAAAGAGAACAGAAGCTGTCATAAAAGACAGGTGATTTTTTTTCTATATATATATGTTTAAACACTTTAACCAACATCAGAATTAAGAATACAGAGAAACCTATGACAATAGAATTTATTTAAATTCTATTTATTTAAAGTAGAAATACTCTTCTCCTGTGGGTTTATTTCTCATGAACAATTAATCTATTCCTGCATCTTAAATTAAGCAAATACAGCAAATTTTAAAAATAGTCTTGAAAGTGAAACAGAACAGAGAGCCTGTGCCTTCTAGGTTATTTCTCATACTTCTCCTTTGCGTTTGGGAGTCATACTAAGTGAATGGCCCCTCTTTCCAACACAAGCCTATATCGTTTTCCCTGTCATCTACCTATTCCTCAATACTTTCAGCATATAAATCTTTTTCTAGTAAAGTGAGTGATTGTATTATGTAATTTTTAATATGTAATTTAAGACTATTTTGTCATGCCTTAAAGGCAGTATCGGAAGATCAAACGCCCTTTTTAGAGAGCATCTCTGGAAAGCTGAAGCAGGAGAGGAGAGGATGGCACTGTGCATCTTGGAAGACGATCTCATGTCAGTTTTAATGTGTAAACACATTTTAGCAGTAAAAAGTGCATTTTGGTGTGGTTTCTTTTTTCTTTTTAGCATAATTAAAGCTAAAAGATAGGAAACTAGAGGGTTCTCCCTAATTACAACAATTTTATGAAATCTTGTCCAACATTTTATGGCTGCCTTGTCCAGTCTTTATAGATCTAGACAGTTACATTTTGCGGCTGAATTGAGAAATTACCAAACTATAACTTCCATTTTAACCATGGTCCTCATGAATGATACTACAGAATTAAACAGCATGTTGTTTTGGAAGTCAGAAAACAAAAGTACATTCAGCAAGACTTAATTGGTCAGTCGTATTTAATCACAGAATATTCTGGGAAGGGACATGCAAGGATTATCAAATCCAGCTCTTAAGTGAATGGCCCATATGGGGCTCAAACCCACAACATTGTTGATGTTAGCACCATGCTGTAATCAACTGAGCTCATCTCAATTAATGCTTTCAACCAAGTGGAAATATGATACAGGAATTACAGAATCACAGTTTTACATGTTCAAAATCCCCGTATTGGCAATTTACAAAAATCTTCTGGAAAATACGTTTTCTATTGTTCTTTATTGGTCATGGCCTGACAAATACATCTTCTCAACTACACACTAATGTGAATAAATCATATACAATTCAAATAATCTGGAATGATTTCAGTCTATCCTTAACTCTGCACTCAATTACATTAAAAATGCTAAAAATTAGATAAGTATATTGATCCTGTGGAGAACTTCCGTCACAGCAAAGTTTGAACTGGAAGGTAGTTCCAGTTTTCACAGAATTCAGCAGTGGCTACAAGTACCTATAGCCAATTTGGACATCAGTTCTCATGGTTAGATGCCAAATCCTAAATCTAGTCCCAGAATAATTTTTCCATCTGGATTATCACTGACATCAAAGACTGTCAATCAGCCCACATTTTTCTACCCAGGAACAAAGCAAACATCTGAATGCTGTTCACAGAATATGAATATGAGCTGAATGTGAGGCAGTGTGTGCCCAGGTGGCCAAGAAGGCCCATGGCGTCGTGGCCTTCATCAGAAACAGCGTGCCCAGCAGGACCAGGGCAGTGACCGTCCCCTTGTACGCAGCACTGGTGAAGCCTCACCTGGAGTGGGCCCCCTCATTTTAAAAGGGAAATTGAGATGCTGGAGTGAGTCCAGTGAAGGGCAACAAGACTCATGAAGGGTCCAGAAAACATGTCCTGTGAGGAGCAGCTGAGGGAGCTTGGTTTGTTTACCCTGGAGAATGCTCAGGAGGGACCCCACTGCTCTCTACAACTCCCTGAAAGGAGGCTCTAGGGAGGGGGGGTTCGGTCTCTCCTGCTGTGCCTGCAGTGAGAGGACAAGAGGAAATGGCCTAAAGCTGGGACAGGAGAGATTTGGATAAGGCATTAGAATTTCTTTTTCACTGTTAGTGTTGTCAGGCATTTGGAATAGGTTGCCCAGGGAGGTGATGGAGCCACCATCTCTGGATCTGGGACTGCGTGACAAGGTTTAGTGGTTGCAGTGATAGGGCTGAGTGGATGGTTGGACTTGATCTTAAAGGTGTCTTCCAACCTTGCTGATTCGATGAAGTTACGTTAGTCCTGATGCTGTGGCCAAACGGAATTACAGCGTGCAGTAAGACATGGACATCGTCACTCGAAACTGAGATTGTGCGACATTGTAGTGCACTGTATGCGCCCTTCAGAGCCAAGTTTACCTGCATTTCTTTTGTGGCCACATTTGTCCCCGACAGACCCAAACGCTCCCGGTACCTCTGCCGCGCGGCGCCTCGCGAGCGCTGCCGACGCTTTCGGCACGGCCGCTCCGCCCCGGGCCCGCCGCGCCCCNAGCGGCGGGAGGAGCCGCGTCCCTGCCTGGCGTTCTCCTTCCCGGCGCTTCCCGGCTCTGCCCCGGCGCCGCGGTGAGAGCGCGGCGGCCTCGACACCCTCCTCCCCTTCCCCCGCCCGAGTGTGGGGGCTGCCGCGGTGCTCCGCGGGCCGGCTCGGCCGGGGGCGCGGCGCCGGGCCCGGCGCCGGGCGGTGGCGGNCAGGTGGGAGGCGCTGGAGCGGTGTTGGACGGGCCCTCGGGAGGCCGCCGCTGCTGTAGGTTGCACTTCGGAGTTTTCCTGTTTTGACTGATCTTTTGACTGATTGCTGGGGGTGCTCTGGTTGGGCTGCGCCCTTGTGTTACTGTCTAACCCGGTAGGATGCAGGGGCAGCGTGCTTTCCTGTTGGCACCCTGAGAGAGGCCAAGCTGTGCTGAGCAGCCTTATCACATTGCTGTGCCGCAGCTGGCGTGTGTTTCCTGGACAGGCCGCGTCTGTGGTGTGGTGTCTCTGACAGATTTCACGTAGCATTTGCCTGGAACATTACAGGGGAAGACGCAGCAGTGTCTAAAGGGATTTATCTGAGTCTGGTGTGGTAGCTGCTTTCTTGAAGCTTTTTTTCTGAGGAAGGAGCTTTATTTCCAGCTCTTTAGGCTAGATTCCGTGTTCCTTGGAGACAGCAGGATTCAAGTGTGAAAAGCTTAATTTTGTGCTTGGTCCTGGCATACTGTGGACGTTTTGGTGGCTGTGGCTAAAGGGACCGACTTTGTAACAGAAGCTGAACTGGATGTGAGCGCCAGTCTTGGATCTTGGATTTATCATGTTATGCTTTATGGGAAAGGTATATTCTGCCTAACCTGGACAACTTGTGTTAGCACTGAAGTGGGAGAGTTAGCAATTTGTAGCAGTTTGATCATGACTTAGAGCAGAAAATGAAATCCTAAATAAGGAAGGAAAGAGGCGCCTGAATCTGAAATGCAGCAGATTATCGGTATTTTGTGTGTTCATCTTATGTGTCAGTTGAAGAGTAACAGGAATGGCAACCTGATACAATTTGGGAAACAAAAGGTGGGCCCAGCATTTGATGAAGAGAAGGAAAATTATGAGTAGCTATGGAGTGGTACATTGCCATAGGGTGTCATATAAACAGCATGCCCTGAGCTCTGTGCAGTTGACAATACTGTTTACACTTTGGCATGGTGGCCCTTGTTTTCTCAAAGTTCTTGAGTTACTAATCTTTAAAATTACTGTAGTGCCCAAGATTTTGTCTTTCGTGGGAGTTTATCAGAGAAAGCAACTCAGGCATCTTCAAGAGAACAAGCCAGACTGAAATTTAACTCCATATATCGTCTCAGCATCAAGCAGTATATCGTGTCATGTGCACTAATCATGCTTTTAATGCATTGTAGAATTTTAAGGCTTAGATAGTATTGAAGCTTCTGTATTTACATAAAAACGTTGAAATGTGATGTCTAATGCGTTTCTCTCTTCAGTCTAGGTAGAATCTCTATGTAGTGTGAGGAACTGTTCTGGATCAAGTGAATATTGCTAATTCCTTAATTTTCTGTAGCTTGGTGGGGTTTTTGGTTTCGTTTTGTTTGTTGTTTTTTGTGCTTTCTTATGTGACTGAATTTTACAAGCTTGAGCCTTGGATGGTCTTTTTTTCTTGATTCCTGTTTCAACTTTTTTTATATTAATGCGTTATATTTCCCTTTACTACAAAGAAGCCTTTTGTACTCCATTAAATTAAGCTGAAGGATCATCCAAGTGTTAATAAATTACAGTTGTCTAATTGAAATAAGAGAGTAAACTTTTTAAAAATTTTTTCCTAAGGTGGTCTGGTCTTCTACTCAAGTCATGCCTGTGTAGATTAGGATTCATTAAGTTACCTATAAAATTGAGTTTCAAAATTCTGTAGTTGCTGTAAGTACATGACTAGTTCTTTTTTTGTATGTGTCTGTTGAATGTGCTTGAGTTTATTTTTACTTCCTAAAATCTTTCAGCTGAGAGAAAATGACTGCGATCAAGCATGCTTTACAGAGGGATATTTTCACTCCCAATGATGAACGTTTATTGAGCATTGTGAATGTGTGCAAAGCAGGCAAAAAGAAGAGGAACTGTTTTTTGTGTGCCACAGGTACATAGGAATACCACCCTGTATTTCTTGTCTTCACATTTGTTTTTTATTTGGTTGTGTTAGTTTTAGCTTTATGTACAGTCCTTTTTAGTGACCTGTGTAAAACAGGTGCTTTCCATTCCTAATGGAGACAATTAGTTGCAGCTTGTACGTTCATTATTGCTTCTACTAAAAAAAGAAACAAAGCCCACTGCTTTTCTTCACAGATCTCGTTGTAATTTGAAATGAAAGAATCAAAAATTATTCTTTTTGGACTGGTGGGCTTTTGAAGCAGGCTTTATGTAGTACTTTAAACAGGGTTTAGTAATCATCTAGGCTGATAAGCCTAAATAAAATGCTTTAAAGACTGTTGGTTAGAGTCCAAGGCAGAGGGCTCTGGAAAGGCACAGTAACTGAATTGAGTTCTAATGTTCCTTTAAGTGTATGTGTTTTACATTATATCTCTTCCAAAAAAATAGGTGCTTTGGGTTGATATGTCAATAAATTAGCTTGCTAGAATATATTTTTGACTAAAAATTGTCCAAAAATGTTTTTATTCTGACTATACTCTCCAGTTATGTCTGTGCTTGTCAGTTACATGGCCATGGTCCAAGATGTGCTGTATCAAAGAAATAGCTGTAAATTGGGTTCATTACCTCACAAGCTATATAGAGATGTATACCTGTTTGATTGAGACTTAAACTGAGCTGTGGTTATTATGGATGAAAATGTTTTGAAGGGTCTCTTTTCATCAAATAAATACCATGAAATCTGCCCCACATATAATTTGTTTCAGAAGTTGAAGTGCAGCAGAAACAGATGTGAAAGTAGTACATGTGTTTTGAAATTACTCTCTTACTTCATTTAATAGTGACAACGGAACGACCAGTCCAAGTAAACGTGGTAAAAGTGAAAAAATCTGACAAGGGAGATTTTTACAAAAGGCAGACTGCATGGGCACTTCGGGACCTTGCTGTTGTTGATGCCAAAGATGCTGTTAAAGTATGTGTCACTTTTTTGTTTAGTCCTCTTCTCGCAAAATCTCTTGGTTCCAAGTTAGACTTAATTTCTTTGATACTGGCTGCTTTAAAAATTAGACTGATAACAGGTTAATTAAGATGATACATTCCTGTGCTGCCTGTGCCTGCATTTTCTTTTAGCCTTTGCAAGACTACAACCCTGGTAAATTGAGTAAGAGTAGCCTAGATATACTTGAATAGCAGTAGTCTCAGTATCTGCCCTGTTAGTTGTCGTGATCTCTCAGTGACTATAGAGAGCATTTGCTAAGGACTAGTACTTTTTTGTTTTGTTTCAAGTCTTACATAATTTTTTTCTCCCAAGATTAATTTCCAGTAAGACAATCTGTGACTATTCTACTAGTGACAGTCATAAATTTGTCAGAATATCAAAAATGTTCTGCTACGCATAACACTTTTTTGCTGGGATACTTAAAATGTTCTTAATGAGCAGTATATAGGCTTGAGGGTGAGCTGGAAGCGCACAGTCCTGATATGGTGGACTTTTCCACAGAACAACAGGAGCAACCTATTTTTGACCACTTAAATTCATTTGTTGTCATAAACTGAGATTTACAAGCAGGTAGAGGGGAAAAGCCTTCATTCCATGATGTTCGGTTTTATGTTCTGGTAACTGGTTATTTGAAAGAATAACACAGAAAACTGCAAAGTTGAAAATTCTTTCATTTCCCCCTCCCCAAGTGTAGGTTTTTTATTTCAATTATTCACATAATGGTTGGCTAGATTTTAGATGTCCCTAAGTACCATGTTGGAGTATTGCTTCCATCATGTTAAAATTTTACTGTCTTTCAGGGCTTTTTATTACAAAACAGAATTTGGCAATAGTTTTCAGAAATATACTGTACTGTGTATACCACTGTAATGACAGATTTTGAAATTTTCATTCAAAAATCAAGTGTAGAATGCCAAACTCCTACATTAAAAAATGACAGAATTAAAGTTGATAGGTACATTGTGTTTTGGCTTCCAAACACGGACCTATGCAACTGTTTTGATGCAAGCATCTCCTGCACTAGTTGTGAGACAAGTCAAATTTACAAAACAATACTGTTTCTTTAGATATATATGGTACTTATATTTATCAATATAAGCTATAGAAAAAAAAAAGACCTGCTTTTATTGTAGTATACAGAAAATAAAATTTTGCATCTTGTGGTTTCTTGTGCCACTTCTAGAGATAGTAGTGACTATATAATAAGTAGTAGCAGTAGTAGATTTTATGAACTATATAAGTAAGAATTTAACATGTAACTAAGGCAAAAAGATTTTTCATCAAAAGGAGCCTGGACCATGTAAAATGCTTGTAATATGGTCTTTTAAACTGGCCATTACTAGTTACAGTCCGTACCGAGTTCATAAGTGATTGTTGAAAGTATAGTACTTTATTCAGTTATTTTCAAAGTAATGTTCTTGTCAGGCAATAAATCTATTTGAAAATTCGTCTATAATTGCTTTTTGCTATTAAAATACCTTTTTTCCTATCCTATTCAGTCCTATTAAATACTGTCATACCTTCGAAATATGTAAAGTGCTCATATTTTTTTTCCTCTTGTCTATCTTCCTAAGTATCTTTGAATTGTGTTGTGTATGGTGTCAGTCAGTAACTCCAGTTATCATTTTTATGTTCAGAAGGCATTAGTCATTCTGAGGATAGTGTTTCAGGGCAGACAGCATTGTGAAATGTTTGTTGAAGATCTTACACATCTCTGTATTGTGTTATTTTTGTCTTATCTGGCTTGACAAAATACTGCCGTCATAGCCTGGATCCTGGTTTTTTGCTATCACTATTTTAGCACCTTTATTAAGATGCATGAGGCCCTAAAATTGCTGAATGAGCTTAAGGTTGGCAGCTGTGTAATTTAATTTTTATTCCGTCATCTCAATAATGAAATGTGTGGACGATCTCTGCTACTTAAAGAACCATTTGACTGTGGAGCCTGTAACAAATCTCATCTTTTGCAGGAGAGTCCTGAATTTGATTTGCATTTTGACAAAGTGTACAAATGGGTTGCAAGCAGCACAGTGGAAAAGAACACCTTCATTTCATGTATCTGGAAACTCAATCAAAGATACCTTAGAAAGAAAATTGACTTCATTAATGTTAGTTCACAGCTGTTGGAAGGTAAATTTCTGCAACTGTATTTGAAGTATAAAGTTTAGTAATTACTCATATAAAACAGATATACTGAAAAAAAAATGCTTGTAATCCTGGTGGGTTTTCTTACTCTTATTTCTTTTCAACTTTATATTTTCTAAGTCTTCAGATAAGCAAGATGACTATATAACAGATTTTCTGTTAGAAAACTGAGAACCAAGACAAAATACTTCATTAACGTATTGATAAATATTGATAAACTTACTGTATTTCTAAGACATTCTGTTTCTTGAACAAAATAAAATCTACCTCCAAGATCTGGTAGGTCTAAATGTGTAACAAATCTGCTTTTGTTCTCATTTTCATTTCCCTGTGAATTAGAAAAATGCTTTAAAAAGTGAGTGTCTGTAGTATTCTAGAAATTAGTGGGGTTTTATATGAGATTTCTAGTTCGTTAACTGTGAGGCCTGTGCTAAATTCTGCTGGACGCTATTACAATTTATGTGACTGATTGGTTTCTAGGAAGGCTTTGCATCTTGTTTGCTTATCCTGTAGTAAGTAATTTTACGGTCACATTATCTTTTCATAGTTAACATTTTATAGTAAAACCTAGTAAGTAAGAGTATATCACTTGGAGTGTCAGAAGTGGTGAAACTACTGGTATTAAATGCTAGACTGGTGTGTGCAGAAAAATTTGAATTAGAAATGTGAAACAGGAAGGATAACATTTCTGTGTTTTGGTGTTGGCCAGAATTTGTTTTAAACCAACATCTAACATTTGAAGTTCGTGCAATAATAAAACATTTGAACTTACTGCCGCTTAAAAGTATACACGCTGTTCGTGCTTTGTCTAGCTAACATTCTCTGCTTCCTTTCCTCTGCTTTTCCATACCTTTTAATTCTTCAGAACTTCCTAAAGTTGCAGAAGGTGCGTAACACCTTTTTCCTTTATTTTGCCTTGTAAGCAATTTTCTTAAATAATATGCTTTTTTGTTTGTTTGTTTGTTTGTTTAGTGCTTTGGTTAGCTTACCAAGTTGCTAGAGATAAGAGAGATGTTTCGAATGTCCTAGACACTTTCTGGCTGGGCTGTGTTAATATTCATTTGTCAGCCTTTGAGTGGCTTGTTAAATTAATTACGCAGTGCTGTGAGAAATCGTAGTTAATAAAAGCATTGTTTATTTGATTTTCACTTATCTCAGTACTGATTTTCCTGCTGTGAAACTCTTCTTGAGCATCAAGATAACATAGTTATTCAGTGGTATATATCTGAATCAACATCAGTATGTTTCCCTTATGCTCTGTCTACCAAAGGAGAGAATCTAACTTGTACTGATTTTCCACTAACAAATCGAGTGTAATACTCTAATATATTCTGATGCTGAATACCAGTGTAAGAGGTGAATAAACTGAGACTAGATTTGCTCCTTGCAATAAAGGAAGGTGGGTGTTTGTGTTTTGCTTATGTTGCAATTTGGAAAACATCGCTGTTGGGAATCAGTTCTGGAAATCGTAATGAGGTGTGTGGAAGACTGAGACTTGGAAAAAGTGTTCATAGGCAGGTGCTTGTTGGGAGAGTTGTTTAATGGATTAATTTACTTACAGATTGTTAAACATACTTAAGTACTCTTGAAATGCTTGTGACTTGCTGGACTTGATAACGTGTTTTATTTTCATTCTCTGCCTAAGAATCTGTTCCAAGTGGAGAGAATCAAAGTGTAGCAGGAGGTGATGAAGAAGCTGTGGATGAATACCAGGAGTTAAATGCAAGAGAGGAACAGGATATTGAGATAATGATGGAAGGGTGTGAATATGCTATTTCTAATGCTGAAGCCTTTGCAGAGAAGTTGTCGAGAGAGCTACAAGTGCTAGATGGGGTAAGCATTCCTTCTAAAGTACAGTGTGCCAGTATGTTGAACTGTTCTCTTTGATACTGACCACATAGCATTCTTTGAAAAGGTAGTTAATGTGATCTGTCACATATTTATATGTAAATGTTTTTTAGACAACCCAACATTCTAGAGGTCGCTTGGAAAACTTAGGAGATGCAGGGGGTACAGACTTGAGGGAACCACCAACAATCTCCTCAAATTGTCAAGTTGTGTATTTCTTGTATATTTTGAAAATGGTTGCTGTCATGGAGACGGCTGATCTTGCAACAGAAAAATCTGACCTTATCACCTATGCTGGTTTTTTTGGAACTAAAAGTGTTCGGTATAGTAGGGATTACTGTTTGGCTTTTTGCTTTTCTGCAGATCCATACTTCAGCTCTCAGAACTACAGCACAGTTTCGGGGTTATATCTTATCTTTTTGAAATAAGGAAGTGTCATAGAATGAGGAACTTCTCTGTTCAGTAACACTATGGCTTATCTTACTTGGTTGAATTCGTCAGTATTTTCATCAGTTTCATCCATAGTTTTGGAAACTATTTGACAGTAACAGAGTGAGAAGGAGATACCAGAATGCTTTTGAGATATAAAAATGTCTTCTGTAATATAGCTTTGCCTTCTGTACAGGCAAATATTCAGTCCATTATGGCCTCGGAGAAACAAGTGAATATCTTGATGAAGTTGTTGGATGAAGCACTAAAGGAAGTTGACCAAATTGAGCTAAAGCTGAGCAGTTATGAAGAAATGCTTCAGAGCGTAAAAGAGCAGATGGATCAAATTTCAGAAAGCAACCACCTAATTCATCTCAGCAACACAAATAATGTTAAACTACTGTCAGAGATAGAGTTCTTAGTGGTAAGCATTTTTATTATGTTTACTATGGTTGTTCTCTTCAGGTATAAAATTCTTTTAGGTTGCTACCCTCTTTAGCATGAGATTCCTTTAAAATAATGAGCTTATTTTTCTGTTTCGTTGTTGCACTAATTTCAGTAGTTTTAATGATGAAATTGTTTTATCCTTCTTGGCTCACTAGCATAGCAAAGCAACCTGCTTCCGGCTTATGGATAATACTATCCCTTATTTTGTAGAATCACATGGATCTGGCTAAGGGCCATATAAAGGCCCTTCAGGAGGGAGATCTGACATCTTCTCGAAGCATTGAGGCCTGCACTAATGCAGCAGATGCCCTTCTGCAGTGTATGAATGTAGCTCTTCGTCCAGGTAATGTTTTTGTTAGACTACCATCTGACAAACAAAATTTATTATGGTAGTGCCTTTCCAACTAGTCTCAGATTTTGTTCTGTTGATTGAAGGAATTGTGACCTCTGGTCCTCTTGGTTCCCATATACAATATATTACTCTATATTTTGTACACTCTAAAGTCCTTTTTGTTTGTAGGACATGATATGCTTCATGCAGTGAAGCAGCAGCAGCAGCGGTTCAGTGACTTGCGTGAGCAGTTTGCACGGAGACTTGCCAGTCATTTGAACAGCGTATTTGTTCAGCAGGTATTATTTCTTACTATTGAATATGAAATTTTGGGTGACAAACTTTTCTGGAGAAGAAAAACAGTCTATCTAAAGTTGTAGATGTTCTGTGCTGTGATCAGTAAATGCTAGAAGCTCTTCAGGCAGAGATATTGCTAAGCATACCAAACTATAATTGTCTACAGAAGTGTCTTACATTTAAAAAAAACACCAAACATCTCTTTTTAATGGGCTTGCTATCTGAATTAAATGCATTATGTGATATATAAGAATTAATTTTAATTGTAGAGCTTGATTATTGAGGAAAAAAAGCACTGGCCTTTTTATAAGGATGTTAGAGGCTGAAAACATGGAAGGTCTTGCTGTGTGAAACTCAAGGACTATAAAAAAACTCCCAAAACAAAACCAAACATACAAAATAAAATGTCTAGACCCTGGTTTTGTGCCTTAACTTGTTCCTAAAGTCTGGGTGGTTTTTTTAGCTTCAGTTTTTTAATTTATGTGTTTTTTTATCTTCAATTAGTTTACTCAGACACTCCTTCAGCTCTATAACAGGTCCTCCTATCATTCAGTTCCAGTGAGTACATCGAGTTTGATACAAGATTTTCTAACTAATTTTTTTTCCTGAGCTTGAATTATCTAACTAGCAGCTGCATTTTTGACTTTGCAAAAAGAAATTTGTCCTTGCTGATTACAGAGCATCAGACTTACGTCCCTTTTCATTTCTATTATTTTTGTCAGCCCTTAAGCTTTGTTTATCTGTTTATGAGCTAACATTCCTCTGATCTGATCCCCAGAAATTGCTGAGAGGCAGATTGAGATGCATGAGGAAAAATATTTTCAGGAAGCAGTAATATGTGTACAACAGTACAGATACTGCAATTGTGTGAAATTGCAATAATTGTAAATAAAGAGTAATTCTGGTTTTGTACATATTAGCGCAATAAAAGCGTAACAGTTCTAAATTTTATGTATTAGACTGAGTGCAGAAAATCGAATAGAGTAACACTGGATAATTGTATAGAAAATGGCATTTAGAGCCTGGCTTTTTATGGCAAAGAGAACTGCTTCCTACATTTTCTTCGCTTTGCAGAAGAATTCCACACCACAGCATATTAATTTTTTTGCCTTTTGCTTCCGTTCTTAAGAAGGTATTTTTCCTCTGTCACTTTTCATATTTTGAAAACCTGAGTATAGACTATGTGTCCCAGCCCTTAAATGAGCAAGTAGAAGCTATGTTGTCTAAGTCCTGTGTAAATGCATCCAAAAAGTTTGAATATTTGACTTGTGTATGGAAGTGGCTGTTTAGCAAAATGCCCTTCTGCTACTCTCTTCTGAGGATTTTATTTTTTAAAAATGGCAAGAGATTACTATTACTGTGTCATATTAGGTGTATTAGATGAAATTCTTATTTTTAAGACAGTGTTCAATGTTATTGAGAATGCTATTACCAGCTGGCAGTTTACTTTTTTTAAAATTCTGATAATAGTAGTGGCCTCACATTGTTTTTCATACAAACTTGCCCTTGAAAAGTTTTGGCTTGCTGTTAGCTGTGAGATATTAATCAACAGATAAAACTTGTGACTTTGCTGTTAAGTTGAATCAGGAAGAGTTCATTAACTGCAAGAGATGAGACTCTGCAAAGCTTTCTCATTGTTGTAAAAGAGGGAAAAAGAGGTTTTGTACTTCATTTTGAGATACAGATTCAAGTGTTGGAGGTACAACAGTGATTTGTGTTATATTATTAAGATGAGCTTGTTTTGTTAGTTTGAGGAATATAGCAATTTCTTAGTCTGATGTTGTTGAAAACTCCAACTCCAATACTTCATTACCTTCAACATCTGAAGAGTTGCATTATTTGTTTAGAATGCTTCTTAAAAAAAATTTAAAGCACTTCAGAAAAAACTAGGATAAAGGTAAAGAATTCTAAATTGAAAAGAAAAATGAAAACATGATGATGTCTAGGCAGCTGTTTATATAAGCAAGACATTCTGATTTGGAAGTCATTAGATGGAAAAACATAGTTATATTGACACTTGGGCCTAAATATATTTCCTCGAAAGTATGAAATTGCTCTTTATTTTTTGAAAAGCAAAATAACTCAATGCTTGATTCAAACTACTGTTGTAAGATACTAAAGTGCTTTACCTCCTTTACATTGAAAGGAGAATAAATATTAAAAATTTTAAACAGAAATGCAACTTTGGATTGCCATTTGCTGCAGTGTTAAAGAGTGTTTTCTAACAGGTAATGTAGTTGTGTTTGTTGTGTAATACTAATAATTAATTAACCTGTGTGTCTATTACTTTAAAGATTTTTTAACAACCAGGTTCAGCACTCAATATAAAGGCCACTCTGGGCTTTCTGCCTTTGAAATACGAAGTAGGTTGTAGCTTTGAAACTGAAATAGTTGAATAGCAAATTCAGGGTGTCATTAGGTAATGATTTACGTTTATGCATAATGAGAGAAAGCCTGTTGATTAGGTGGGTGAGGTATATCAGGGAGCTCCATAAGGTTTTAGAGCAGGCTTGAATAGGACATAATTTACTGTAACCAAGATGATTAGTCCTGTGGAAAAGCTGGCCTGGAGAGAGAAATTTATCCTGTCAGGGAATTTGTCATCTAGCTTTATGAAGAATGCAACTACTAACCAGAAAAGTTGTGTGTAATAAAGGGACATTAATAAAATAGTTACATGAAAGAAGCAATAAAAATTTGGATAGTTGAATATTTCCTAGCAGTTATATGAACTAGCATTTGGAATGATGTGGTTGATGAAAGCTGTGAAAGCCACCACATAAATTACGTTAAACCCTAATGAACTTGAACATTAAAAATGCATGCTGTAGGAATGTAACAAAGGAGGGGTAAGAGGGAGTTTCTGTAATCTCTTTTTCGTAGAGGCATATCAAACATTTGTTGAAAATATTTGCTATATGTATGCCTAAAAGTATGCCCACAGTATCAAGAATGACCTCAGTAATCACAACAGCAGCTGTGTTGCTAATGCTGGCTGGATTCCAGTTCCAAATTGTATGTTCCAATAATTACACTATGTTAGCTTTTTGTTGAAGTCAGACTACAGGATTGTTTCTATAAGTGAATTTTATAGTGTTATCCTTCCCCATTTTCTGTGAGAATAAATTAATGAAGTTGGCCAGGACTTGTTTCTTTGGGTCTCTGTGAGTCAGTTTATGTAGTTAAAAGGACAGGGCTCAAAGTAAGTTCGTGCTCATGTTGGATACAGAAAGTCCTGAAACAGGTTGCCAAAGAACTTGTGGATGCCCCATCACTGGAAGTGTTCAAATCTAATTGTTCAAGGGTAGGGCTTTGGGCAACCTGGTCTAGTGAAGGCATCCCTGCCCGTTGCAGGGGAGGTGGAACTAGGCGGTCTCTAAGGTCCCTTCCAACTCAAACCAGTCTATGATTGTATCTAGTAGTTCAGCTTTATCCAGAAGCTGACAGTGTTCCTTTCACGTTGCTTAGTAGAAGTTAGTATTTTACAAATTATATCATAGAATTTGTTTTTTTAAACAAGTCTGTGAATGTATTGTGGAAGAGCTTTCTCTAACCGAAGGCTTGAACTGATTAGTTCCCAGAACAACAGAAAAAGGGTAAGACAAAGTTGCTTTAGTTATCATCCAAACTGGCTTCTGTTCCAACTTAGAAACATGCAAAGGCATTTTAAATGGTCTAGCTTTTTCTGCTAACTTGTCATATACAAGATGAAACTGTCAGGAATGCTTCCACTCTCAGGGACTGACACTGACTCACCTACATAAACCACCTGCATGTGATGCAGGAATTGGAGACCAATTAGTACAATCTTTGTGTGCTGCTGTGGTACAAACTATACTTAATATAAGTTCTGTTGCTGTATTTACTGCAAGCTCAGTAAGAAAAGACTTTACAGAAAATATTAAAACCATTTGGAAATTAAGTCTTACCCTCCATTCTTTTAACCTAGGTATAGTGGTTGGGTGTTCTGCTGTGTGGCTGCACAGAGGTGTTGCCTTGCTTGCTCTTCCTGAATTGCTCAGGAAGCTTATGATTTCAAGCACGTGAAAGCTTAAAAAAGCTAAATCATGTGTTCCAGCAATATGATGGGATCTCTGCTTGAAGGAAGAGCATGAAATTAATAGCTTGTGTTAAATGGATTGGTTTATGCTGCATACTATAAACTGTTTAGTAAATGTTCACTGACAGTGTGTTGTGTGTGTGTGTTTGTATGGAGGGAGAGAAAGTGTGTGCACTGATGTTTTTAAGATTTGATCAAGAAAGGCTTGGCCAAAATCAACTAAAGTATGTTGAATTGGAGCAAGCTTTCAGAGGAGAGGTGTAAAGCTCATCATTAAGACCTGGGCCACACATTAACTGGGGACTTGAAATTTGTATATGGGAAAAACATCTTTAAACAGAAGTAGTTATTTTTTTTTGTTTAGAGGAATAATGTGATAATCTCTTAAAAATTTTCAGGAATGATTGAATGCTTGTCATTTAATTTTCATTCAGGTGAACATTGCATCCTAGTACAAAAAGTGGCAGTGACTCACTCTGAAGGAAAAGAGCCTTAAAATGAACACGCTTATTAAGATGCAATGCCTGCCATGGCTGTAATAACTTGGTGTCTGTATTATGTTAGGTGTCCTTTTCAGTCTACATCTCTAGACCTTGCTTCTATGCAAGGTATTTTGAGGCTTTTCTGTTTGTCTGAATGAGATGTTGTCTTCATATTAAGTTTTTCAGGTAACTTCTAGTACATCTATGTAGTGCTTCCAGATTTACTTTAATACTTTTTCTTATTAAGGGTCACGATCAGAGTTCCACTCTTGCCCAGCACTCTGCTGAATTGACATTACCCAATCATCATCCATTTCACAGAGATTTACTTCGATATGCTAAACTGATGGAGTGGCTCAAGAACACAGATTATGGAAAATATGAAGGGCTAACAAAGGTATGTGACGTGCTCAAATAATGCTAGAGAATGTGCATAGTAGAGTGGGCTTGAGAGTCAAAAGAATTGCCTGTGTGTATGTATATGTCATTTTGATATTGCTATATATTAAATATAACTCACTGCTCCTCCTTTTTATTCATTTTTAGGATAGGAAACTTCATTTTTTAGTATTTGTGGTATCCTACTCTGTTTGTTAGTTTTTTTCCTCAAACATTCTATTCTGAAGTATCATAAGATATTTATCTTAATATTTAGGTAAAACAAGTTTGCTGTTGTACAGCCTAGTAAAAAAAAATAATTATGGTAATTTCAAATTGGTGTGCTTATTGCCTGTGTAACATCTGTTTCAACAGACCTTCATTTCACTTGGGAGTGTCAAAAACTTCAGAGGTCTCTTGTACAGTAGATTAAATAGAAACGTTTTTCCCTTTTATGTAGGTAACTTTTGACTACCTTGTTTAAAACTAACATTTAGTAAAAAAACTACTACAGAAGTATACAAAATGTTCAGGTAGAAGTAAAGGAAAAGTTAGTCCTTACAAAACAAGTCCTTTATTTTTTTCCAATTAAAGTACTGTCATTCTTAAATTGGAAGATTTAAATTAGACTTTGAAAATGGCTTTGAAATAGTTAATCCTTTGCCTTCGGTGTAAGCCAGATAGTGAATGGTTGACATATTTGTGCTCTTCTAATAAAAAAATATGAGAATTACATATTTATGTGTGCTTTTGGGGGCACAGTAAGAGTCTGATAAAGGAAGGTATGGAGAATGGTGATGAATTCTCATCATTCTACCCCTGAATTGAATTCTGTGATGCTCTCCCACTAGTAATCCTATTTGTGTGTACTGCATTACATATTTTTCCTCATGGAGAAGAAGTAGAAGTTTCTGATTAATGCTCAGTGAACTCACTATGAAAGTGAATATAAGCTGCTTAAATACCACAAATACAATTTTGTGCATGCTGCATAAATATATATACTTATGTGCTCTAAACCAGTTTGTTATTTAGTAGGACTTAAAAACTCACAGGTTTTTAAAAATTATTTGCCTATAATAGAAGAAAATCGGTATGAATACTTGTTAACTAAATTTACATTTTTCTTTCAAGAATTACATGGATTATTTATCACGACTTTATGAAAGGGAAATAAAAGATTTCTTTGAAGTTGCCAAGATCAAGATGACAGGCACAACCAGAGAAGGAAAAAAGTTTGGTAAGCTTCCAGAAGGCACATATCTTGCTTTGAATCTTACTATTTATTTGCATATGAAACACTCACTACAACACCTAGGGCTAATTTTGTAATGGTGTAAAATTCTTTACTTTTGGCAAGATGGAAGAAGTTGGATGAAAAATATGATTGTTAAAACTTCTGACTTCCACAAGGCCAAAGTAGCACAACTGAAATCTTGTGAAATTGGTCAAAATAAAAGTATAAAATACAATATTTCTCTCTGTTTTCAAATCTACACTCACTTTTTATTACTTGAACTATCCCACTTTACTACCTGAACAGGTTTAAAAAATCAACTCTTGTAATTAATGGAAGTTTGGGCAGCATTTTTTGTGTTCCTTCTGCTGTTATTTCTGCTTTTCATAAATCTTGGGTGGATTGTAAGAAGCTAGTTTTAATGCTGATTCTGACTAATGAAACTTATGTATTTTAATGTGTTTTTTCAGGGGGATTTACCTATGTAGCCTGAGACTAGAAATCATAATTTGTTAATGTGTAGGTATTTATGTTTAAGGGAGTATGTATTCCTGCTAGGATCAGTGTAGCGTGAATATGGAAGTGAAGCTTAAAAAAAATAACCTGGATACTTAAAAAGCAGCAGTGGTATAGGCATGTTTATGTATTGTCTGTTCTGGATTTTGAGGTGTGGTGTTTCAAAGCTTTTAAAAATATTCATATTTGCCACAGTTCACCAGTTTGCAAATTCTGAATTCCAAAATTATGTGCAGCTGTAAGTAGTAAGTTCTGTCTGCCTCTTTTGGGCCCTGAATGTATGCTCTGAAGTTTGATGGTAGAAACCAGAAAAATGTAATGAAAGGAAGAAAGCAGGAAGGTGGTAAGGCTTGTTTGAGAGATGGAAAACTGGAAAGATAAGTCTTGCAAGTTGTTGGACATGGAAAGCAAGAGGCTCAATAAGATGTCATTGTCAGAACATTTAAATTCATAAATCTTAAAAAGCAATCTTACTGCAAGAAAAAACCCCCTTTAGTCTAACACAAACTGATTTCTGAAACATTCTAAACACTTTGACTTGACGCTTGTTTTGTGATTTGTATTTGTGAAGAGACAGTTTTCGTAGCAGTTCCCTAACATGTGTAAATGTAATGGAGCAATCAGGCGTTTTGAAGAAAGAGGTCCTTCAACTCACCAGAGTAAAAGCTGTACCTTAAGAAGACTTCTGTCATGCATTTATGCAAATTTATTTATCTTGTAACACCTTATAAGGGTGTGCAATTTCAAAGGCTTCCGTGTTCATTGTAGTGATTGTACTACTAGCAATTGCAGATTTATTCGAAATACCTCAGTTTTTAATAGTAAACTTGTTTAAAGAGTAGTGTAGGTGCGTAATGCTCCAGTTGTACTCAGATATGAAAGATGACCTGTTTTCAAGCTGTGTTGGTGTGTGTTCTTGCCTTTTTTTTGTGCTTTGGGAATAGCACTGCTATTTGAATGCCTCAAACGCAGAGGGATGCTGGGAGAACTCTGGCATTCTGTGCTAGTGCAAGGTTCTTTGTCTGCATTTTTATGGCAAAAAAACCCAGCCTGGGTCATGAGCATTCACACTCGTCTTAAGTAGTCTTTTTTCCTTTTTTTTTTTTCTTTCTTTTCTGATGAAGCCAAGACTTTGATACTTAAATACCATAAAGTCAGTGTTGGAAAGAGTGCTACTACTGTCATATGTTTATATGATGTAGTTTGTCAAAAGCTACTAAGGCTCCCCTGATTGTCCAGGGTCTGATCTTTGTAGTTCTTCACATTCTGTAATAGGTCCCATGCGTTTAGAAATTGAGGACGATGGAAGTGGGACCAATGCATGACAGTGGCATATGCCAAATATATCATGCCTAAACCTTTTTTATTCAAAATCTGCCAAAACCCCCAAGATCTAAAAACTAGGCTGGAATTAAATTTGAATTTGATGTTACAATTATCAGTAGTGTTGCCTACTTGAGAACATCTGGTATTTAAGACATGTTTGTGGCATTTAGAAGTATCTCTCATTCTATTACAGTAGGTTCTGCTTGCCTGCTCCATTTTGGGGGGCTTGTAGCATCCATCTTCATCAAGATCTTCTTAATACCACATATTGCTTTTAGTGTATGTATGCAAATGCCTTTTACTCTAGGGACTCTATATTTTCTACAAATGCCCATTTACTTTAAATTTTATGTTGAAGTCCACTCGAGGAAACTTCAATTCTGAAAAAAAACAGGAAAAATATAAAAACCTCTTCATAAATTTTCTTACTATATGTTTATTTTCATCCTCTCCAAATTTGCAGTCATCTGTTTTTGTGCAGCATGAATGCGAAAGATGTATTCTCTATGTAAACATCCTGATTTGCAGCAACTAGGAAAAGGTTAGCCAGTTTACTGTCAATACGAATTACTTTGCAGTAATGATGTGTGCGTTTTAAATTGAAAAGATGGACAGTATCTCCGACTCAGTAAAAAAATTCCATAAGTACATTTTAATTTCTTCAAGTCTATTACTGATATGATCTATCTTGGAAACTGAGTCTGACAAAAAATTTAATGGACTTCTCAATTTGGGAGAACTTAAATACGTGTTAACCAAAAATCATTTTCAAACATACTATATAAGAAAAGGCAAATTTTAATACCTAGAAACTTACTCTATTTGCTGTGTAGTTTGAGCAGAGAATTTCTAGAATAGTACCTCTCCAACTAAATGTGTTTGCAATGTAGTTACTTGCTGCTTATAGTTCTCCGCATGTTTCTTTCCAGTTAGAGCTTAACTTGCATCTTGTGCATGGTTTGTGCAAACTGCATTTTAACTTGTCTTTGTCTTTGATGCTTGCAACCTAATCCATCCCAGCTACACTGCCTCGAAAAGAAAGTGCTGTCAAACAGGAAACTGAGAGTGAGTATAACTAGTTGCATCAGTTTGTATTGTCAATACATGTGTGTCGATGTTACAATGTAGCACTGCATCAGGGAAGAATCTACCTAACACTGAAGCACTCTGTTCAGAATGAAATAAACATTAGCAGAATCATTGGGCTTGCAGAGCAAAAAGAAATCACAGCTGTAAGTCCCAACATAGAGTTTGAGAAGGTTTGCACATAAAGGCAGTATCTTTTTATTTTCCCATGCTACTAGTTGATAGTAAGAATATGTTTGTGCCTGAGAGCTTGTCATAGTTTTCCACTCTTCCAGTAGGTTGAAGCAGCAATTTAGATTAGATCTATAGACTTTCTCTTGTGTCCCTAGACTAGATACCAACACAGCAGTTAAATGAAGCTTGCAGGATTGCTTTTAAGTTTCTTTGTGGCTTAGATGTGAGAAATTTACTTGGAGATCAAATGTTGATAATTTTTTGGTCTTTTTTGTTACTAGCTTTCTCTATCCTGGTCCAACATTTATGAAAAACTTGGGGGAAAAAGAAATAAAACAGAAAATACATGCTCCTAGGAGAAGGCCCAGCAATATCATGAAGAAATGACTGAATGTTAATTATGATCAAAAGGAAGGGAGAGCATTAGCAGCAGAGTTACTATAGGATTGTAGATTCAGTAAAATAGCTAGAACAAACTGTGCAGATGAAAGGATGTTAACAGCAGAAAGATCAAGTTCAAGATGAAAATGTGCCTGTGTGTATACGAAACTTTAAAAGTTTTTTCCCGCCTGTGGTTCAGTTTTTCTGCCTCTGGCAACCTTTGCCCAAAATATATTCACAAAGCTCATAAGATCAAAGATCATGGTCTTAGCTTTCAAATTTTCAATCCGCATGTTACGGTAGTTTAGAGTTTTGTTCCTTTTATACCTTTTTTCCGTACTTTACAATGAGAGTTTAAATAGTTATATTGTACTTTGAAAATTGCTGAAGAATCTCAGTTACTTTATAATGAGAAAATAATACATTTATAGCAAAAGCATTATAGCTTAGACAAAAGTTGTTTGATTTCAGTATAGGACTACTAGCAGCTCTTGATCTCCTGTGTTCTGTAACAAACCTATTCTTGAGTATTTCATTCTGCCTTCACTTTCCTCCTTCATAGTGTCTTTATTTCACAGGTCTTCATGGAAGTTCTGGGAAATTGACTGGGTCTACTTCTAGTCTAAATAAACTCTCTGTTCAGAGTTCAGGAAACCGTAGATCTCAGTCATCCTCACTGTTAGACATGGGAAACATGTCTGCCTCTGACCTGGATGTGGCTGACAGAACAAAATTTGATAAGGTAAAGCCAAAATATTGCTTAGGATTCCTGCTTAGTTTTTTATTAGAAGTATCTTACATATCTTTCTTATATACTTCAAAAATCTGTATTTTTTAAATCTTAAAACATACCAATTTCAAAGTTTGTATGTATCATACATCTAGTAAAGGCAGTTCCTAAGAAATACTTAGGTTGCAGTATTATTCTTAGATTATAAGATTCTATTTAGTTCCTTTGTATGTTCTGCGTGATCTTTAAAGAGTATCAAGGATAAGAAATGGTCTATTAAATTTAAGCCAAATATGTGTTTTTAAGCAAACAGGAATGGAACTGATGGACTCTCCACTGATTTTATTTTTCTCAACTCATTAAGTGTTCTATGACATTTTGCCAGTATGTAAGAAAAAGTGAAAGATAAGGAAGAATTTTAGCCAGGACTTGAGAGTGACCCTAAAATTTTATTTATACTGGTTTCACATTAGTTATCATCAGTTTTCAACTTTAACCAACAGCACTAAGTTATTATTGGGGTGTCCTCATCCTATTTTAAAACCTGTTCTCCTCAGCATCTGTTGACTTTTTTTCCTGAACCTTTAAAAATGACAGTGTTCACCATTTCTTGCGGAATTAACTCTTCAGTGCTGGGGAAGGAAAACGAGCAGTTATCAGTTGGGGATAAAAATAAGTTTGTTGTTCTCTACTGAATTATTTGATGGAGATGAATGTTTTTCATTTGACCTCTTCAAATCATTGCCCAGTCTTTTTCTAGGAGGAAATATGTGCCTGAAACAATATTAACTTTTATTACAAACCAGGACCAGCAACTTGTCTAGAATTAAAAAGCTAAATTGTTAAAATGGGTTTTTACAATTATTGTGCTATTATTTTCAATTTCTCACTTGTATCTCACACCCGTTGGGGTTTTTTGAGTATGACTTAGTATACACGGAGTTGTAAGCTATTGAGCTGACCTACTAGGTTGTTGGGGGTTTTTTTCCTATGCGAATTTTCATCAGCGTAGATTTCCTATGTGGCTAGATTGGTTTAATTTATGTAAATTATTGCATGTCTTAATCTTTAAGTACTTGCAGAGAAAATTCTAATAGAAATATGACTAACATCTGACTTAGAATTTCCTTATTTTGTATTAATAAAATTAAATTACTGTAATTAATTATTGCCAAAGTAATGTTACATTTTAGTTTAAATCTAAAAATTGTGTTGCATAGTTCAGTACAAAACCTACTTGTTTGTTTCTGTAGCAGCTATGTAGGAACTTCTTCTACTTTTTCTACAGAGCAGTTAACTTCTACATACACAGTTGATCTGTTTTTTTTCCCTGAGGCTTTTCAGCAATTCAGCAATCTAGGCAGAACCCATGACTTACTATTAAAACGCTAGTGTTTCTGTTACAGCACAGAAGTGCTTCCTCAGGCTGTGACTTAGAAAACTGCTAGTTATGAAAAAATGTAGATTGTTCTTTTCTTCACATTATTACATGGATAAGAAAGGACTCTCCTGAAGATGTAGCTATTGGTTTTAAAGATCTAAATATAAGCTGTTTCCATTTCTGTTAAGTAGTAGTAAGCCTTCTAAAGCTTAGTGGAGATAGAAGGGATATGCAACAAACAATTAAAATTAGTATTGCTAACTGTCCATAGTATTTGGTGTGTTGATAAAATATTTTTACTTTTTTTAGATTTTTGAGCAAGTATTAAGTGAACTGGAGCCTCTGTGTCTGGCTGAACAGGACTTCATTAGTAAATTTTTCAAACTACAACAACATCAGAGCACCTCTGGAACAACAACGGTATGACTTACATTCTCTGTCACTGAAGCAGAAAGTATTGACCAGGCCTCTAAAGAGACCTGTTTAAAAGAACTGTGGAATTTATCGTCGGTTATGTGATCCAGGTGATAAGTAATTTGTTTTTTTTTGTGAACTGGCAGGATCTTTATTTTTGGCTGACCAATACAAAATCTATGAAAGAAGGACTGGCATGTTTCCTTTGCCATGGCTTTGTCTCCTCATAAGATCACAGAAAACACTTCATGCTATGTAGGAGGACCATAGGGAGTAATTGTGGATAGTATTGTATTCAGTGGAACATGACTGGAAAATTACCAGAACCTTGCAAACCGCTCTATTTTCTACTGTGGAGGCAGGTGGTGGTGGGGGTATAGAGCTGCTGCTTACATTGGTTTTGTCAGATACAGTAACTGCTTAGATATAGAATTGGAGACAAACCTTATCTTTACATACATTCCTTGTTCTTACAGAATGAAGTGGAGGAAATGGATGGAGTAGCTTTATCTCGTTCATACACTTCTGGTGTTCCACAAACGGTATCATCTGAGTATGTGCTACTGTTTTTTATTATTGATTCTTAAGCCTATGTTTGAGTTTATTTGGCATACAAAACTTTTTTCTCTAAAATCAGAAATGATTCCCTTTCAGTGAAAGTGAATAGTGAACTTTTAATTTTTACCTAGACACTGTGTCAGTAAAAAGAATACTTTTTGTATATAGGATGGGTGTTTCTGTATATAGTTAATTCTCTTAATAGTTTGCAAATTGAAATTAGGCACTATAATATAGAAAATATGATTAGTAAAGTTCTGAGAGGGTGTGGCATCTTCCACAGAGAAAATACTTTTTTGGAATATTTTATACCTATTGATTTTTACTGTGTGGTATTCACTTTCTGAAAATCATGAGACTTGTTGAATGCAAATCAGACTAGTATATCAAATACATATATCAAAAAACATGTAAAATAGCCTAGTAAACTGTCAGAGTAATATTTTCCTCTTATGCATTTTTAATAGGAAGGACATGATCCGACAAATGATGACAAAAATATTTCGTTGTATTGAACCTGAGCTGAATAACCTTATAGCACTGGGAGACAAGATTGATAGCTTTAATTCCCTTTACATGTTAGTTAAGATGAGTCATCATGTATGGACAGCACAAAATGTGGACCCTGCATCCTTTCTCAGCACAACACTTGGAAATGTTTTGGTGACTGTGAAAAGGAACTTTGATAAGTGCATTGTAAGTCCTTTAGTTATTCTAATTAAGCTAACTGTAATATTATAGGAAGACCACTCCTACCCAGTTTGATTTTACACTTCTGTATACTTGAATTCTTGCTTTAACTTGCTTTCCCTTTGAAGCGAAAATTAGTAACTTTATTGCTTTTCTACTGGCCAAGCCTTCAAATAAATGGTGGTGATGTTTCTTTTTTCCTCTCTATTCCAGTTTTCTTCAATAAGTAGCTATTTGTAACAAATAAGACCACTCGTTCACTGTTCTGAGGTAGTTGACATTTTGAGCTGTTTGTTTAAATTTCTACTCCCACTGAGATTACTGAAGTCCATTAGGTAAAATACAGCTCTCTGCCTTTTTACATGCCAAAACCAAACCTTGTGGACTTACGAGGGTGTGAGGTCTTTTGGCAGTAGCAGAGGCAGCCTCTACTGTCCAAAACTTCCTTTTGCCAATACAGTTATCACCATTATATTAAATACGGCAGGTTTACTGAAAACAAAGTTGTTGTTATAACTTTGTTTTATTGTCATAAATGTAATTCAACTCCAGGCAAACACCATAAAACAGACCAGTCTAGATTGGTTTAATACTCTAAAATATTTTGAAACAGATGTCTTTATTAGAAATGAAATTTCAATAAAAGACTAAGAAGCTTCCTGCAGCAAAAGGAATTGTTAGCTTGGCTGAATCAGAAAAGTGAAGTTCCTTGTTAGGTTATAAAATGAAAACTGTTAATTGCTTCTGGTGCATAAATTTGCATTTTTTTTAATTGGGTGGGCTTTTTGGTAGTACTAAGTAAATAAAGGAGAATAAAAGACCGTCTTTCCTTTTTCTTTTAAGTTATTTTACTTAAATTTTTTAAGGGTAAAAAGGGTGAAAGACTAAATGTAGATGTACTAATTAGATGTACTAATTGAAAGAATTATTTCTGTGTTGTTTTTTTCGTGAGTTTTTCAGTATGTCTGCATTTTTCTTTTAATACTTGTTACATGATCTGCAGCCTAACACCCGTTCTTCTTTTAAAGAGTAATCAGATGAAGCAGATGGATGAAGTAAAAATCTCGAAGAAGAGTAAAGTTGGGATCCTTCCATTTGTTGCAGAATTTGAAGAGTTTGCAGCCCTTGCTGAATCAATTTTCAAAAATGCAGAACGACGAGGAGATCTAGATAAAGCCTACATAAAACTTATTAGAGCTGTCTTTGACAGTGGTAGGTCTTCCAAGGCTGTCATAGTTACTAAAATAATTGTTTCCACCTGTCTGTATATGATTTTCCTGCAATTAACAGGTGGTTTTTTTTAAGACTGTGCTGAAATTTTGGTTGTCGTTGTTATTTTAAGTGAGCAGGTGTAATCCTTTTGATTGTAAAATACTTTTTAGATACTTTCCTTTGTACATACCTGTAAAGTAACTTTGAGTTGTGACAGAGGGACATGGTTAAGACTCTGAAGAGAGAGAGGAGATGGCAGCAACATGGCATGCTCAGTCTGAAGTGGTTTCTTGTCTTTGTTTTTCCTCCTGTAAAAAATTATATAGGAAGAACAAAAATTTGCAATAGCAGGTATTTCCTAGTTGGTAGTTCGATGTTTTGACTGGAATGAATCTGTGATCCTTACTGGTACTCTGGTGCCCTGGATCACTTTCATAATGGGCATCCTGGTAGTCTCAGCAAAATGATTAATGGATGAACGGGCACAAAATCTTAATTGCTCTTGGTTGAAGCCATCCTCTTTCAGCCTGCTTTTAGGTGCAGTAAGGGAGGGATAGGTAGAATTTTTTTTTGCATACTCCTTTTTTGGGGTTTTTTTCGTGTTTGGTTTTTTTTTTGGCAGGGGAAGGGGAAAGTAAAAGATCTACATGCAGGATTATCCATTTTTATTATTAAATATAGGAACTGACAGTAATTTTGACCATAAAGCTATTAAGCAAAAGCTGAGATTAAGAAGTACATTTAAAAAAACCCCACTACCTTATTGAAAATTTTTGTCCTAGTGAAGATGGGAATCAATTTTGCTGTGACTTTTCTTAAATAGTTCTATCATGTGAAATTTATTAGGGATACTGAAAGCATGCTTGTAAGCCTCCCCAGAATGTGACTTGTTCCTCACATCTGTAAATGAGACCATGCATACTCATTATTTTGTATCTTTTTATAAGTGACTTTTTTTGCCATACAAATTTCATGGTCTTAGAGCCTTTATGTATCTGTTTCTTCTTTTGAAGGCTCTTAGGTAGTGTTTTATTTAGTGGTAATTCTGACAATTACTCATAAAAATGTTAATCAGTACATGAAATTCAAAATACCTTTTTTGATAGTATTATGGTTATTGGTTATGTTTTTCTGAATTTGGTTGTCCTTTTGGTATTTTAAGTATTTTGCTTCCCGTTTCTTTCAGTTGAGAAGGTAGCTAATGAAAGCCAAAAGACACCCAGGGATGTGGTCATGATGGAGAACTTCCATCATATTTTTGCAACACTTTCTCGCTTGAAAATTTCTTGTCTGGAGGCTGAGAAAAAAGAAGCCAAACAGAAATACACTGATCATCTTCAGTCTTACGTAATCTACTCACTTGGACAGCCTCTTGAGAAATTAAACGTGAGTATATTGGAGTATTCATTTAAATGGTACAGAATAGTTTTTGAATGTTTAGTTTGTACTACTTGATCTCTTTATCACTGCATCTATCATAATCTCTTACTTTATTATTCTGGAGTGGAGCATGTCTGGCAAGAGTACTCATGAGGCTTAACAGTCTTGGATGAAAATAACCAAATTTTCCATGGCAATTAATAGTACTGACTAAACATCAGTGTCTTAAGCAGATGGTTTTGAGGAAGAAGAAAATGAGGGGAAAAGTAATCAGGAGTTTTGAGATAATCTTCCTCACCTCAGCTGCAGAGAAATGTGCTGTAGTTTCTGAGCAGTTCAACAAGAAGAAAAGTTATAGGCAAATTCTGTATGTCTGAACGAAATGTTAAACTGAGTGGTGACTTAGGTTCAGACTCAGTTCTGTCCACTTGAATGTCTCACACTGTTCATGGCCTGTTCTATAAACAGGATTTCAGGCATCCATTTTCTGAGACATTTAAGATCTCTTTTTGAAAATTAAAATGCTTTATTCCTGTTTCCCACTTTTGGGTTGACTCTGACCTGCACCTAAGCTGCCACATAACTAACTGCTGCTCAGCACCCCCTCTCCACGGGAGGCAGTAGGAACAGCAAAAGTGAAAAAACTTGGGGGTGGAGATAAAGACAGTTTAATCAGAGAAGGGGAGAGGGGAAGACAGAGGAAAAAAAATAAAGTGATGCAAAAGCAGTCGTTGACTACCTCCCACAAGCAGACTGATGCCCAGGCAGTTTCTGAGCAACAGCCACCTTGAAGCCAAACACCAACCCTGCCTCTTCTCACCCTAATTTTTATAGCTGAGCATGATGTTATGTGCTATGATTTGCACAGGTTTGACCTGTTCAGCAATAACCAAAACATTGTTATCAGCCCTGTTTTAGCCACAAATCCAAAACACAGCACTATAGGCTGCTGTGAAGAAAATTAATTAGAGAGTTAACTGTGTCCTAGCCAGACCCGGTGCACTGTTGAGGCTCAACCTGCATGTTTACAGAAATACTTCCCTCTATTTACTAAAATATTTTATATTTACCATGTTGAGGAAACTGGTCAATGGCAGTGAGAAGGGAGGGCAATTGTGAACAAATATATTCATGTATAATTATGGTTTAAATAAAGATGCTCAGGTGCTTAGTGAGTTCATCCAAGAGATCCAGTATTTGGATCCCTGGCTATGAGTTTATGAATTGAGGATTTTAAGGCCGATTGGTTATTAGATGCAAGGTTGCAAAGAAATGCTTGATTGCTTCTAGAAATGATTGGTTTCAGTTTTATGCTAGTACTTGGAGTACTGTATTGTTGGGCTGTGTTTTAATGTTTATGGCTGAGCAGTACTTCATGCCCAATTAAAAGACAAAAATGGGGAGAACACAACAAAGCAGAATCAAGATTTAACCACACATATCCTTGTCAAGTTAATTAGCTCAGATTTGTGATAGTGACTAATGCTATTACTTGTTGTTAGCATTTTTTTGAAGGTGTTGAAGCTCGTGTGGCACAAGGTATACGAGAAGAGGAAGTCAGCTATCAGCTGGCTTTCAATAAACAAGAGCTTCGTAAAGTTATAAAGGAATATCCTGGTAAGGAAGTGAAGAAGGGATTGGACAATCTCTACAAGAAGGTAGATAAACATCTCTGTGAAGAAGAAAACTTACTTCAGGTAAACTAAATCATGTCTTAAAAACCGTATAATGTTACACAGGGGCTTTTTATTACTGCTTTTGAATATTTATTCTGTGAGAATGTTCAGCATAACTCTGAAAACATAAATTTTGAGTGCAGCTTTTGGGTTTTTTTTATAATCCTACTCTGCTTCTATTTTTTTAATGTTGATTTGAACCAGAGTGGTAGAGATAAAGTTCAGAAAGAAACTTCCTTTATGATTCCCTAGCTTACCATTAATGGGTGACATCTTTTCTGCAAAATATGCTGGAACTAGAGAGAACTAGATTTAAATGAATGAGTAACCTGATGTGAAACTTAACTGGTGCACTATAGCAGAATACGTTCAGTTATGTATTTTCTGATAGTTGTACTAGCTAATGTTTTCTTAGACTCTGTAGACTTTATCACTGGAGTAAATGGTAAGCAGACTTGAGTTAAGCTTGTTTAAACAGCTTTTTAAATATGAAATGTGAATTACAGCACTCTTCTGGTTCAGGGTGTTTTCCTGAAAAACAAAAATAAGATCTCTATTAGGAAAACTTAACTGTCTTCTTTACTTTCTTATGCTTTGCACATTTATTACAAGTCATGTCAACATCACAGATCTTAATGGATAAAAGCCATCAATCTTTTTTTTTATGCAGCAACTCCATTTATTCAACTTTATTAGCAATCTTTAAGTGTAAAATGATACCCGAACTGAGAATCAATTAATTAGCCAATATTTTGTAGTTCATATATGTAGTGTATTGTGCCAGTCAACTTTTCCTAAAGTTTGCTTTCTTTGGCAGGTTGTGTGGCATTCCATGCAAGATGAATTTATACGTCAGTACAAGCACTTTGAAGGGCTGATAGCTCGCTGCTATCCTGGATCAGGAATTACTATGGAGTTCACTATACAGGATATTTTAGACTACTGCTCCAGTATTGCACAGTCCCATTAAGTTCTAGAAAGGGAAAGAGAAGCTAGTGAAGTGTGTTCCTGTGTATAAGGGAATCAAACACTATAAATGTTACTGGGTTTTAAAAGGTGGATTTCCACATGTGTGTAGTTAACTACTCTATCTGTTGAATTACACTCCTGCTTCAAATGCCTGTCAGGGCAAAATGAAACCTTCGGGGATTTGTTGTGCTTCTACTGGGCTGAAGTACTGTTTGAAAGCATTAATTCTGTGAAACACTTTGGATACAGTTTTTCCCTTCTGTAATATTCAAATACTTTTATTTATAATCCCTTCTCTTGCTAAAAGCAGTAAGCACTACCTTCATAGTATGCCAAAAGAATACTACTGTTTTCACTAATATTTTGCATCTTAGAAATTATGTAAACACGGAAGACTGTAAGATATTTTCCCTTCCTTGTTCTAGGAAGCATGGATGTAGAACCTTATGCAGTGGGAAGACTGAATTCATGTTGAGATGTAATGTGACTATGGCTGTAATTCTTAATTAAACTATGTTCATCATATTCTTTATTTCTGTGGAGCGTTATTTCAAAAAGGTCAAAATACCTGAAGGAGTGAATTCCATTGTTTTGCTTCTGGCCATTGAAGAGCTGCTCCATTTCTGCACACATGTTGTTTTTCTTTCTTTTAGTAAGTATAATGTAGTATCAGTACACTCCCACGTCATGTAAGCCCTTCCTCCTCTTGGAGCTTCAGCTGCCAGGGATTCAGGACCTAGTTTTTCTGTACAGCTTGATGAAATTGCCAAGTTGTTGGATAGAGGTGAGGTGTATATAGGATAGAAACAGGTACATTAAACATGCAGACAGAGGTAAAGTGTTACTTTTTGGGATGCAGATGCAAGAATAAAAAAACAGTATGAATAAGAGTTTTTTCTCCTGAGTTTTGTAACAACAGTTACAAACTGTAACTGTTTGTAACAGTTCCACCTGCTCGGTGGAACTCAGGAGCACTGGGACCTGGATTTCAGAGATTCATAGAATTGCTTGAGTTGGAAGAGACCTTAATGATCTTCTAGTTCCAACCGCCTTCCATGGGCAGGGACACCTCCCAATACACCAGATTGCTCAAAGCCCCGTTCAGCCTGGCCTTGAACGCTTCCAGGGATGGGGCTTCCACAACTTCTCTGGGCAGCCTGTTCCAATGCCTCACCACCCTTACAGTAAAGAGCTTCCTCCTACTATCCAATCTCAACCTACTCTCTTTCAGTCTGAATCCTTTGCCCCTTCTCCTGCCACTACATTCCCATGCAAAGGTCCGTCTCCATCTTTCTCGCAGGCTCCCGGGGCCGGGCTGTCGGCACGGGCCGCTCTCTTAGCGAGAAGCCTCTTGTCTCGGATCTACCGGAGCACGGGGTCCAGGGAAGCGGGAAGCGTGCCGCCCGCCGCGCGAGGGCTGCCGGGCCGGGAAGAGGCGGGCAGGGAAGGGGGGGGGAGGGAAGGGGCGGGGGGGGCAGGGCGAGACGAGA